>APFE031424171.1:11742-35592 GCA_000404065.3 Pinus taeda | reverse complement strand
CCCGAAGCGCCGGAGGAATCGCGCTTCCGGGCCAACGCAACCCCATATGGCAGGAATCGCCGAAATTTTCCGGAATTGCGCCACCTTTTTTTGGAATCGCGCTTCGCCCAACGATTCGTGGACGCTTCGCTTCGAAGCGCGCTTCGGGCTTAGGATCCGGGGGGGGGGCGATTCCTGCAACTATGGAACTGAAGATTCGGAACTGTTGTCAACCCCGAGACTGTGATGTGTAAAGAAATGCCAAGACTGTCCTTGCCTTGTTGCCCTTCTTGAAGTTGACCCTTGAATGTCTCTATTTGCTGCCCTTCCTTTGACTTTAGCACCTTAGCTTTGATTCCATGTTGAAGAATCTAAGGCAATTAGAGTTAGTGTGATTCTTCTTAGCATGATAACTATTTGTGAGGTATTTTAACATTTTCTTATTAGCACAACTTTCTCTTGATATCATTAGTGTGTGTATTTCTTACTTCATCAAACAGTTACCAAAATACAAGAGACAGGAACACAAGAGGTTGGCTTAATGCCCAGGCCAAAACCTCTCCCTCTTGAAGAGGAAAACCCGCTCAAAATTCTTCATATGGAGATTTGTTAAAATTGGCAACTAGGGCCAAACTCCATGTGGGTCATCTTATTTATGGCAGCTGATATTTTTCTTGGATCCCTCTCATCAAGAGGTGTACGATAGATCTAAAGATCATCCGATTCCAATAAGTATTTATGGAATTATGAATTTATTTGTGTTATGGGACAATTCATCAAGGTCGGCCAGCAACCAAATCACCCCCACATGTGCTCAACGTTTTAGTATAAGGGAGATGACTTGAGAGTCATTTCACACACACTTCTCTCTTGATTTCTCTCCACTTGTCTTGGGTTTTAGTGTGAGACAAATCTAGGAGAAGAAGCCCTAAACGTTGGAGGAAAGAAGCCTAAGCATGGAGGCCATAATGCAGTCCTAGCACCCTAGCCTATGACAACTCTACACAGAACCTGGAGGATGTAGTCATGAAGGGATGCCCTAATCCTCCACGCTATCGTAGCCCTAGTCAAGATGAAGATATACGCTGTCCTAAACATACGAAAGGTGCCCTAGCCACAAGCCTAATGTGGCTGAAAAAGTAGTACTGTTTTAGGGCTTGTTTCAAGGTGAAGGAGGGCTGAGCTCCCTTGCTGGAAGAGCTGCAACCATAGGACAGTTTTGAGGGCACTTTGGAGGGGTGCAAATCCATGGAAAGGCAGCTGCAACACTACACAATCTTGCTGTAGGATGCCGCAGTAAATTACAGGCAGGCCAAAGGGTAGACAAGGGCTAGGGCAGCCCAGAACTGAAGCAGGCACCCTTGGCCCCTCAAAGAAGGGCAGCCGCATCTCTTTGGAGTGTTTTTGGGCAAAAAAAGAAGGTTGGTTAAGGACTGTTGTGTTCCCTAACCAAACCTAGTTTGCTGCAACCAAACAGACCTCAACTGTGAGCTAGTACATACATATTTGGAGCAGCATCTGTATGGTGTGTTGGCAGCTAGATAAGTGGGACCGCAAGCAATCATAGGAGCAGCAATGGATGACTAACAATGGGACAGCAGTATGGCAAACATAGAATGTCTATGCCCTAACCAGTCACAGTATAAACAACAGTGAAAGCATACAATTGGGACATCAGTTATGACATGGAACAAGTGATGGGACAGCAGCAATACAATTGGGACAGAAGTATGTCACGGCACAATTGGGATAGCAACTGCGATGGGACAGCAGCAATAGCCAATTGGGACAGCAGTACGGTAAGCCAGATGCATGAGCGGCATGATAGCAATTTCATGGTACAACAATGTAACAATGGGATAGCAGCAAAGGCATGCTAATAATGAACCAACAGTGTGGTAAGCTAGGTGCGGCAAGCACATGGTGACAAACATGGTGCAGCAAGCACATGGGACAGCATGGCAAACATGGTGTTGCAATGGCACATGATGGTACATGATGCAGTACAGCGATGGGTACAGTCATGATTGATGAAGCATGATGAGATGCAACATAGTGATGATGGGTGCAGCACAATGCAGAATAGTGAGGTGCAACGTGATGATGAGCTGCAACACTATGATGGGTGATGGAGTCACCTAGGAGAATCAGTTGAAGCAGCATGTCTTCAACTGAGTTCAGCTACCTCATGTATCATCTTCTTAGACATGATCTATGCTATTATTTAGATAAGTCAAAGTGTTGACTTCTGTTGTAAATGTACTCTCTCTCTCTCTCTCTCTTGAACTATTGAAGAACATATAAGAAGAATTGATCAAGGGTTTCCCCACATTAAGGTTTGTCCCTGGCTAGTGCCACATCTTGTGTCCTCTTGTCTTGGTTTGTGTTCTGCGATCTATGTTATGTTCTATCTGCAATTTATTTTAATGCTGATGTGATTGCTAATCTGGAAAAGATATTGAGCTAACTGTAAAATTGAAACAAATTGCTCTAAGCATAGAACATACCTAAAATTAACATGGTATTAGAGTTGAGGTGAAGACAAAGCCCAATCAAGAGTGAAAGAGCAATCACCGAAGACAGTTGGGAAGGGACAAAAGGATCAATGGATTCCTCGTCCCTCTTCAAATTCACCAAGGATGAAATCGAAGCAGAGAATATTATCAGAATGGCGCAGCGGAAGCTTCTTATGGCCTACCTAAAGATCATTGCAATGGGAAGTCTGGATCTAAGGGTGGAAGGAAAGGCAAATGTCTTGTTTGTAATAAGTTCAACCATTACGCAAAGGAGTGTCTGAATGGTAGAGACACATCACTTGATGATCAAAACAATCATTCCAGGGACATCTTCAATGATCAAAGGAATGTAGGTCGTCAAGGAAATAGCTGACTCTTCAAAGAAAGTAAGGAACCCCAGGTATGAAGAATCAAATGTTGTTTCTGATATGATAAAGAAGTGTTATCTTGTATTGGCCCTCTCCTTCAGATTCTTTGGGAATCTGGCTTATTGATTGTAGTGCTTCAAGGCATTTCATCGGATAAAAGGGTGCTCCCTTTGATTTGGTAGAGATGAAAACAATCGTGGGATTATACTTGGAGTCGTTGCCACCTATCCTGAAAAGGGTGTAGGGAATGTTACCCCTCAATTGGATGAGGATAAGTCGATTCAATTACAAGAATCTCTTTTATGTACTTGATCACAAGAAGAACCTGGTGTCCATTTCGGCAATGGAAGTCAAAAGTTTCAGGATGGTCCATTGGGGACCATGTCAGTTGACACATCTCATCCATAGCACTGAGGTCTACTTATTATGGGGCCCTATCCCATGTGAGTTAGAAGGTGACAGGGATGCCTGAATTCGAAAAGGGAGCATGAAGGTACATGTCTGAGATGTACCGAAGGAAAATCTTACAAGGGGACCATTCCCCTCATATAGCAGGTCCATAGGTTTGGAACAACCCGAGGGGTTTGAGATTCATGATCGGGAATCTCATGTATGCAGGTGGAAGAAAGCCCTTTATGGCTTGAAGCAAAACACCCCGGGCTTAATATGAGAGGATTGATAGCTGTCTAATGAAGCTAAGATTCACTAGGGGTGAAGCCAATCCAAACCATTGCTTGAAGGTTGTGGATGATAGACCTCTCATACTGGCACCTTGTGAGGACGACCTCTTTCTAACAGGTGCAGATCCTCTCATTTGCAAAGGTAAGAGGGAGTTGGATTTCAGATTTAGAATGGTGAACTCCAAACCCGTGACTACCTTGACAGAGCTTAACTTTCAGAAGTTGTGTGGTAGTGATGCCGGACCAGATTTGTGAAATGCCTCTGCGTTTCATGAACTGATTTGCTTTGATATTCTTGGTGAACTTCCGTTCGGATATATGTTTTGCAGTTAGCATGTTGGGATCATATTTGGTTGAGCCTCACTAGATTGGTGCCAAGAATCTTATGAGATATCTTCGGGGCACAATCTCTCATGGATTGAGATACTCTGCCAGAAATGTGAAGCTGCATGATTATTCGAATGCTGACAGAGTCAGCAATGTGGAGGATCTCAAGAGCACTTCTGAGTGTTGATTCTCTTTGGGCTCTGCTCGATATCCCAGATGAGCAGGAAGTAGAAGACAGTTGCTTTGAGCATCGCTGAGACTGAATACATAGCTATGAGTATGACCTCAAGCTGCCTAGTTGCGAAAGATCTTTAGTGAGTTGTTTATACACATGATGGATACCACCGTGATCTTCTGTGTCAACCAGAGGGGGGATTCGATTGTTGAGGAATCCCGTTTTCTATGATTGCTCCAACATATAAACATCAGATACTACCTTATCTAGGATATGGTACATCGATGAGCGAGGAGGCTCCATCGCATTGAGACTGATGTATAGGTCACAGACATTCTGTTGAAGTCCCGGGGAAAGGTCAAATTTGTGACTTTCCCAAACGACTTGGAGTTGTTGAGAGACCCTCTTGTGACTGTCCTGCATGATGCATGCATTGAGATCTGGGAGCTCTGGGGGGCTTGGGATACTTCTTGGAGCAACAAGCGAACTTAGGGTGACTCACACTCCCCTAATGGTGTGTTGTGTATAGGGTGAATATTTCAGCCTTCCCCTTTGATACCCCGTGGCGACTTAGGGACAGGATGAGTGGTTCTTCTGTCGAGGCATCCTACCCATGCAGTTTGGGATTCATGGGAAGTGCCTCATCTGACCAATGAGCAGGGAAATGGAGTTAGGGACCATAGTAGTACTATCAATGGATGCATCGTTGTATCTACCTACTCCCTATGCTAGGATGATCTCCATTGATCTAGGATCAATATGAGTGGTTTGAGACACTCTCCTATGATATTGATCTAGGATCAATGAAACTGATCTGGGATCAGTATGAGTGGTTTGAGACACTCTCTTGTGATATTGATCTGGGGTCAGTTGGAACTGACTTCGGGTCAGTAAGAGTGACATAACTCACTCTCTTTTAGCACTGATCTAGGATCAATAAGAGTGGTATGACACACTTACTTAATATGGAACTAACCTTGGGTCAGTAGAGAATGGTATGAGACATTCTCAACCAATTCTTCTTTTTCATGGTTCAGCAGAGCAGTGCAAAGCACTAATGGCGAAGATAGTACAGTTTGGCAGATGGAGTTCTCCCTAGTTGAAAGGGATTGTTAAAATTGGCAACTAGGGCCAAACTCCATGTGGGTCATTTTATTTATGGCAGCTTATATTTTTCTTGGATCCCTCTCATCGAGAGGTGTAGGATTGATCTAAAGATGATCCGATTCCGATAAGTATTCATGGAGTTATGAATTTATTTGTGTTATGGGACAATTCATCAAGGTCGGCCAGCAACCAAATAACCCCCACATGTGCTCAATGTTTTAGTATAAAAGGAGATGACTTGAGAGTCATTACACACACACTTCTCTCTTGATTTCTCTCCACTTGTCTTGGGTTTTAGTGTGAGAGAAATCTAGGAGAAGCCCTAAACATTAGAGGAAAGAAGCCTAAGCATGGAGGCCATAACGCAGTCCTAACACCCTGGCCTATGACAGCTCTATGCACAACCTAGAGGACGCAGTCATGAAGGGATGCCCTAATCCTCCACGTTGTCCTAGCCACAGTCAAGATGAAGATATGCATTGTCCTAAACATACTAAGGGTGCCCTAGCCGCA
Source organism: Pinus taeda (assembly GCA_000404065.3). Taxonomy (NCBI): domain Eukaryota; kingdom Viridiplantae; phylum Streptophyta; class Pinopsida; order Pinales; family Pinaceae; genus Pinus; species Pinus taeda. The sequence continues at coordinate 29,927 of APFE031424171.1, read as the reverse complement.
GGCCTAATGTGGCTGAAAAAGTAGTGTTGTTTTAGGGCCTGTTTCAAGGTGAAGGAGGGCCGAGTTCCCTTGCTGGAAGAGCCGCAACCATAGGACAGTTTTGAGGGCACTTTGGAGGGGTGCAGATCCATGGAAAGGCAGCTACAACCCTACACAGTCTTGTTGTAGGATGCCGTAGTAAATTAAACAGGCAGGCCGAAGGGTAGACAAGGGCTAGGGCGGCCCAGAATTGAAGCAGCCACCCTCGGCCCCTCAAAGAAGGGTAGCCGCATCTCTTGGGAGTGTTTTTGGGCACAAAAAGAACACTGGTTGAGGACTGTTGTGTGCCCTAACCAGACCTAGTTTGCTGCAACCAAACAAACCTCAACTGTGAGCTAGTACATACATATTTGGAGCAGAATTTGTATGGTGTGTTGACAGCTAGATGAGTGGGACAACAAGTAATTATAGGAGCAACAATGGATGACTAACAATGGGACAACAGTATGGCAAACATGGAATGTCTATAACCTAACCAGTCACAGTATAAACAACAGTGAAAGCATACAATTGGGACAACAGTTATGACATGGCACAAGTGATGGGATAACAACAATACAATTGGGACAACAACTATGTCATGGCACAATTGGGATAGCAGCTGCGATGGGACAACAACAATAGCCAATTGGGACAACAGTATGATAAGCAAGATGCATGGGCAACATGATAGGAATGATGGCATGGTACAGAAATGTAACAATGGAACAGCAACAAAGGCATGCTTAACAATGAACCAGCAGTGTGGTAAGCTAGGTGCAGTAAGCACAAGGTGACAAGCATGGTGCAACAAGCACATGGGACAGTATGGCAAACATGGTGCAGCAATGGCACATGATGGTACATGATGCAGTATAGTGATGGGTACAGTCATGATTGATGAAGCAAGATGAGATTCAGCGTAGTAATGATGGGTGCTGCGTGATGATGAGGTGCAACACTATGATGGGCGATGGAGTCACTTGGGAGAATCAATTGAAGCAACATGTCTTCAACTGAGTTCAGCTACCTCATGTAAATGTACTCTCTCTCTCTCTGTTGAACTATTGAAGAACTTATAAGAAGAATTGATCAAGGGTTTGCCACATTAGGGTTTGTCCCTGGCTAGCGCCACATCTTGTGTCCTCTTGTCTTGGCTTGTCTTCTGCGATATATGTTTATGTTCTATCTACAATTTACTTTAATGCTGATGTGATTGCTAATCTGGAAAATATATTGAGCTAACTATAAAATTGAAATAAATTGCTCTAAGCATAGAACATACCTAAAATTAACAAGATTCCAATTGATAAATACCAAGACCATGATCGTCATTGGTGCACCATGACTGCTCCTTGAGATCACCACTGTGCCTTTATTGAGATCATCTCTGCACCTTCACCGAGATCATCATTGTTGCACCATGACTACTTGAGATCACCACTGTGCCTTTACTGAGATCATCTCTGCACCTTCATTGAGATCACCATCATAATAACTAGGGCCTTATTGAGATATGTATGTATATTGAGAGTATTCATGTAGGATCACCCAGATCCTTATCATTATTGTTATATTGAGCTAACTGTAAAATTGAAATAAATTGCTCTAAGCATAGAACATACCTAAAATTAACAAGATTCCAATTGATGAATACCAAGACCATGATCGTCATTGGTGCACCCTGACTGCTCCTTGAGATCACCACTGTGCCTTTATTGAGATCATCTCTGCACCTTCACCGAGATCATCATTGTTGCACCATGACTACTTGAGATCACCATTGTGCCTTTACTGAGATCATCTCTGCACCTTCATTGAGATCACCATCATAATAACTAGGGCCTTATTGAGATATGTATGTATATTGAGAGTATTCATGTAGGATCACCCAGATACTTATCATTATTGTTATACTGAGAGTGTAAGATCTTCTTCGGAACAAGAATGTTGATACTGTGTATACTATTGTGGGATCATCATGATCCTCTTTCATCATAGTTAGACTGAGAGTATATTACTAAGAGATCACTGAGATAGTGACTACGCTTTTTTATGTGTCATGACTGCATTCAGCATTTTGAGACTGTGATTATGAGGAGGTCAAGACACACTTATCACTGTAATTTGCTTGCACTGTAATGTCCCTTCCTAATTGTTTCCCCAAGGGTGAGGAGAAACCATTTTTGGAAATTTTGTTATTTTTGGCTTAATGCAATTTTGATGGAAGAACTTAGGAGAAAGGGGGTTGATGTGCCTTTTAGTGGGATTGTGGGGGCCACTCACCCACCCAAAATACGCACCCCTTGGAGGCAGCTTGATTTTCTTAAGTGGGGGATCGAAATATTTGATGGGACCCATGTGGAGCCCAAGGGAGCAAGAATGAATAGAAGGAAGTGAGTAGAATTTGGGGTCTTTTGATGATTTGAGAATTTCATTATTGCTTTGGTTGTTTAGCTAAGCTACAAGTGTTGTTCAGCACAGGAGCTTCCCAAGGAGTGAAGCTCATCCCTCTCTTCGCTAGACTAAGAGTGCCACCCTAGGAGGGCTTTCTTTCCCATTGAATACAGAGAGAAGATCTCCCAGCAGTGGAGTACACTACCTTAGCCAGCAAGGATGTAGTTTGGGAGCAGCTGAGGACACAGTGGGAGAGACTGCGTGTTTGGTGGAGCAGAGGAGTCAGGGAATTCAGTTGGGAAGGTTATTGGAGGTATTCACATTGAGTTGCCACGTAGGAGAGGAGAGATTATAGCAGGAAGGCCAGTCAAATACCCAGGTCGAGCTACTGGTCAAAGGGCTTACGTCATCCTCACTCAGGACTGCGTAGTCACTAGTCGGGGTCACTTGGAAGGAGGCCTAATAGGAGGATTGGGGAGCTGGGTTGTGGGGAAATTGTCGAGAGTCCAATTTGGGGAGGTTTCCTGACTTTGTGGCAACAAGTTACAGCAGTTCCAGTTCAGGCAGTGAGTTACAGTATTGGAGGAGGGCCAGTCACCAAGGGGTCGAATTTGGAGGGTCAAAACTAGAGCAAACCCTATTTGGGTAATTCTGGGTTTTTGACAAGGATCACACCCTAAATTTACAGAATTTTCTAGGTAGTTTTGATGGGCCAAGTCAGCCAACAATGTAGAAAAACTGGGCCAATCCCTAAGGGGTCGAATTTGGCAGGTCAAAACCATGGAAAGCCCTCTATGGGTTTTTTGAGAGGGGCACATCCCCAAATTTGCATAAATTTCTGGGTTTTTTGAGTGTGTAAATCAGAACTTGATGTGAAGCAACAGTGTAGTTTTGAGGGGACAACACAGTTTTCTGGGAGCAGCAAATTCATAGCAGTTGGGCACTTTGTATTGATCACTTGAGGCTTGTAGCTTGCCTTGTGCAAGGCCAAGTGCACCTCATCCAACTTTTATTGTACTCCAGTATATTTATTAATGAAAAATAAGCCGATTTGGGTGTTGATGAGAAATTTTTGTTCATATGTTCCTTATTGAAATAAAATTCTGTTGTGAATGGTATTACTTTCCTTTGTTATCACTGCAAATCTTCCATTAGGAATATTACAGTGGTATCAGAGCATGATCTTGGCCAGTTGTGGTGAGGCTAGCAATGTCATGAAGGAGTTGTTGAGGCAGAACCAATAGACTCTAGAGGGGATGCAACCACTGATACATAACCAACACAGAAGCCAAGTACATACACACATCCTAGCAGTACAACACCCACGTGTATGGTCAGTCTGACCATCCTACCATGCCTCATTCCTTGGAGGAACAGGAGAAGGAAAAGTAAATTTCAAGGGTTGGACCATCATGTAGAGGTGCGCAGTTAGAGGATGAGACCCGAAGGCAATTTTTCTGGTGGAGACCTGGTTTTAGACATCGGGAGACATATGAGGAGGTCGAACATGACATTGATGGCACGCAGGGTTGTGAGGAGCACGTTGATGCACACATAGTGACACAGGAGCCACCCTTATGGGAGTTTCCTTTGGTAGACCCGATTGACACATTGGTGGAGACAGTTGGGCACACACCCATAGGACCATCCATTGACAAGGTGCCAATAGGCACAGAGGTACCCAGAGTTGTGATAGAGTTGCCAGATGATAGCTACATCCAACAGCATGGAGAGCACCATGAGAAGTGTGAGCTAGATGAGGATGTTATGCTTGAGGTACCTGTGGTGGGGCAACTCGAGACTCTAGTTGAGCCCATGATTGAGGAGGATGGGAAGTCATCTTTTGGGTCTCACATCAATAAGGAGCAAATAGATGCACGGGCAACTAGCAGAGTTGCAATACTTACATTCAGTATCTTTGTTCAGGCTTATGTAGATGGGGCCTGCAGTATTGTTGGGTTACCTTTGCACATTGGAGGGAGAGTGCCTAAGTTACCTAGACAAATTGTATATGTTGTCCAATCCAATGCGAGGAGGCAACATGAGTTCTGTAAGGAGAAACACTCGCATGATGGATTTGCTATGTACTCGGGGACTATTGCATTTGATCCCTCTCATGGGGTTGGGTGGCAAGTGGTATTGAGTTGGTACATGATAGTGCTAACAAGATTTTTGGATACATCCATGGTTGGGGGCATAGTTCAACATGGGTTGTGGTTTGCCAGAGGAGCTCGAGGGTTGGATCATTGTTGGGATCCAGGTGGGACTCCCCGTCACTCCATGGATTGGGTTAGTCATGGTGTTAGTAGGATGGTCACTGGTGGATCCGGTGATTGGATTCACCCCCATTTTCATATTCCCATTAGAGTTGCGGATAGCACCAATGACAGGTTGGGCTGACAGGGGCGTAGGCAAATTTCATGAGTTGTTATGGCATGTTGGGTGTACATGGGATTGTAAGATGATTAGCCTACTCTGGCAGGAGTTCATAGGAGGAGGTGGTTCGAGCGACCATCAGACATGGTATTGTATGGAGATGGTGCTCTCTCACTGGGATATTGGACACTAGATCTACTGAGGATAGGCTCAGTAGTGTTATTCACGTTAGCATGTGAGGAGTTAGGTTGCTTAGGTCTATCTGGGCAGATGAGGAGATATAGCTCACATTGTGGAGTGCTTACCAGTAGAATGGTAGTAGAGATGGCAACCCTAACAGGATGCAAGATGATGCCTATGGACTCAATCTTAGACCTTGATATCCAGGGGTGTATATGGGTATGTAGCGGTGCACAACAGTATACGGAGGAGCATGGAGGTGCACAATGATGTGTAGGGTTGCACCGTGGTGTAGGAGGAGCGGTTCACATCTTAGTGCATTCCTTCATAGAGTGGCGGACACATCGATACGGGAGGGGTACTAGTTGATTCAGGATGATGCAGCAGCATGTAGCAGGGTCCGACAGTGCATAGAGATGTGTGATTGGGTGTAGTATGCCAGGAGACAGGAGGATACATGGTCATATGCAGTAGTGTGCGAGGTTGCACTTTGGACAGGGGGAGTGCTACTAGCAAGGATGTTCCTTGACGGGGATGTCAGGCATGTCATTGGGGTCGAGATACCTAGGTTGGGAGAGCGGATCGGTCATGGGACAGCTCGGGAGAATCCACACGGGTTCTTGATCATACCCATCAGAACCCATGCATCTTCCACTTGCTGGCACCACAAGCAATTGAGGGGAGGCTTGTTGTGTTCGATCCAAAACCATAGTGTGGATAGCAGGACTTGGGGGATTTTCTTGAGACAATGCTATGAGATTCAATGCCTTATGGGTACGATAGATATTCTACAGTGGAGGCGCAAGGTCAATATGCGAGTTGACAACCACATGTTGGGAGATGAGGTGATCTTTTGCAGGGGTGACATATTGCTCATCACTGAGCCTACACTTAGGATCTGGTCATGTGGGATACATGTGCCACTCTTTCCACAGGGCATGTTAGGATCCTGCATGAGCAGAGGACACCATGTATGATTGAGGCAACTTTCCAATGGATGTTCGGGCTCCAGACATTGTATTGGCACATTATTGAGAGGGTGGATGGAAGACTTAGGGGTGATGGTTGGCAAGAGCAGGATGGATCCACATACACTGAATCGATTGCGAGTACCAAAAACCCATCTATTGGCTGCATTCAGGGGATATCTATTTGGCACATGTGGTTTCCAACAGTCATCAATACTATGCAATGGCAAGCACAAGGAAGTTTATCATGCATCAGATCAGTTCATCATATATGGAGCATATATATTGATTGCAAGCAGGGACTAGAAACAAGGCACGAATGGATTCCAACAGTTATTAGAGCTATGTCACAGCAGGTCTGGCTATGGGATCTAGGGATTCAGTTGGTTGATAGATCACTTTGTCTCATGATGAGTGGAGTCATGGCAGAGAGTGATCTAGTTCAATCCTGGGATGCCACATGGGAGAGTGAACAAATCTTGCAGCACCTAGTTTTGTAGTTGCTTGGGGACAAGCAACATCCAGGAGGGGAGGACTATAATGTCCCTTCCTAATTGTTTTCCCAAGGTGAGGAGAAAGCATTTTTGGCAATTTTGTTATTTTTGGCTTATTGCAATTTTGATAGAAGAACTTAGGAGAAAGGGGGTCGATGTGCCTTTTAGTGGATTGTGGGGACCACTCACCCACCCAAAATACGCACCCCATGGAGGCAGCTTGATTTTACTAAGTGGGGGATCGAAATATTTGATGGGACCCACGTCGGGCCAAAGGGAGCGAGAATAAATAGAAGGAAGTGAGCAGAATTTGGGGTCTTTTGATGATTTGAGAATTTCATTGTTGCTTTGACTGTTTAGTGAATCTCATCCCTCTCTTCGGTGGACTTCAAGTGCCACCCTAGGAGGGCTTTCTTTCCCATTGGAGACAGAGAGAAGATCACCCAGCAGTGGAGTACGCTACCTTGGCCAGCAAGGACGCAGTGGGAGAGACTGCGTGTTTAGTGGAGCAAAGGAGTCAAGGAATTCAGTTGGTAAGGTTGCTGGAGGTATTCACTTCGAGTTGCCATGTAGGAGAGGATAGGTTACAGCAAGAAGATCAGTCAAATACCTAAGTCGAGCTGCTGGTCAAAGGACCTATGTCATCCTCACTCAGGACTGCGTAGTCACTAGTGGGGGTCACCAGGAAGGAGGCTTAACAGGAGGATTGGGGAGCTGGGTTGTGGGGAAATTGTTGGGAATCTGATTTGGGGAGGTTTCCTGATTTTGTGGCAGCAAGTTACAGCAATTCCAGTTACAGGCAGTGAGTTACAGTATTGGAGGAGGGCCAATCCCAAGGGGTCGAATTTGGAGGGTCAAAACCAGAGCAAACCCTTTCTAGGTTTTTCTGGGTTTTTGACAAGGATCACAACCCTAAATTTACAGAATTTTCTGGGTAGTTTTGAGGGGCCAAATCAGCCAGCAGTGTAGAAAAACTAAGGCAATCCCCAAGGGGTCGAATTTGGCAAGTCAAAACCAGGGAAAACCTTTTCTGGGTTTTTCTGGGTTTTCTGAGACGAGCATATCCCCAAATTTGCAGAAATTTCTGGGTTGTTTTGTGGGGGTAAATAGAGCTTGAAGTCAGCCAACAATGTAGTTTTAACTTTTGAGGGGATAGTGCAGTTTTTTGGGAGCAGAAATTCATAGCAGTTGGGCACTTTGTATTGATCACTTGAGGCTTGTAGCTTGCCTTGTGCAAGCCCAAGTGCACCTCATCCAACTTTTATTGTACTCGAGTTTATTTATTAATGAAAATTGAGCCGATTTGGGTGTTGATGAGAAATTTGTGTTCATATGTTCCTTAGTAAAATAATTTTTTTGTGAATGTTATTACATGCCCTTGTTATCACTGCAAATCTTCCATTAGGAATATTACATGCACCAAGACACTGTACTCATCACTGAGATCCTGTACCTTACTGTTCCATCTGAAATTTCAGAGCTTCCTGCACCCATACGAAATTACAAAGAGTCTGAGTTTTTTGTCTTTTTGTGGTGACCCTAGTGGGGTATTTATAGTTGTTTGTCCTCCATAATTAGCCGACGTGTCAGTGTGAAGTCTTGTGTCTCCTTTTGCAAGCTGACTTGATTGCTTTTACATGGTATTGCTTACTTCTTTCTTCAAGAGGATTGTGCTTGTCTTGGAGGGTTGATGTAGACACTAGGTTGACTCATATACATTACATATATGCTCAAGAAGAGCTCTTTAACATTTTCTTTGACTCTTTGACTTTCCTATAGCTCTTCAACATGTGTTGGACCTATGTAATGAGCAAGAAACTCATTTTATATTTTACAAAAATAATATTTCTTTTCTTTTACAAGTACAAAGATAAAAATTACATTTATGAAGACTCAACCTAGTTACACTTTCTTCAACAAACTGCAGTCAAAATTCAGCCCTAACCAGAAAGTCAACATTGGTCAAAACAACATTAAATTATTCTCAAAAAAGCTTGGTCTACCCTAGTCAAACTCTGCCTCCAGCAATGGTCAAATTCAACTCAAATCATTCATAGAATCAATAGCCAAACTCGGTCAACCTATAATTTTGGTTTGTGTCAAAGTGCACAGAATGCCTCAGTTTCTGTGCCAAACGATGCGGGCTTCTGAGACAGAAATAACCCCAAAAAATTGAAGTCAAATGATGCCTGGAAGGTCACGATCAACGCTAGTCAAATTGCAGAATTTCCTGTGATTTTCAGCCCTGTAATTCAGTTTGAAATTTCGTCCTCCTTGATCCACACGTGTGAGAGAGAAGAGTATCCAATATAGTACGAACCAATGAGAGAAGGAGAGAGAATGTGTGAGTGATGAAGATGCCAAATGTGGTGAAAGATCACTTGTATTTATACAATTTGTTGAGGGTGAAGTGACACATGCATTGGGCTTTCTAAGCCTAGATGATGATGTGGCCGACCTTGACAATTTGCACGTGTGGGCATAAATTCAAAATCGTATTTCTGCTTGTCCAAATGAGATGATCTTTATATCAATTTTGGTACTCTCGAAAAGAGGAATTTAATGCAATCATCATCTCCATCAAATGAGTTGGCCTAAGGTGGAATTTGGCCCTAGTTGCCAGTTTTAACAACTTTCAACACTCATTCATCGTACAGAAGTCGTTTGAATTGTAGTCTATCAATAGCAACGACTGATATATAGCACAACGAACAATGAATTACATGAGTCTGAAGTTCAACACAAGGACTCAGATGAATTGCAGTCGTCTTACAAATTTTACCTCTGCTATTGTTGTGTATGACCAACATTGTTTAGCTGTCAAGCGGTAATAGAAAAATAAAATTTCAACACATTCTGGAAAATTCCAGAAGGAAGCATTGGAGGAAACAAATGTTCCATTCACTTACCATAGGCACCACTTACCTGTCACTTTAATTGTGATCCCCATTGTACCTGTCTTTGTCGCGTGGAAAGCATCGTTGCATTCATACAACTCATAGCCAACATTGTTGAAAACAAGTTCCAGAAGGGTTGCAACCAATAAAGGCAATGATTTATGTTTTACAATAAAAACCCAATGTTGGAATTAGAAAAATCATTAATCCTTGGTGAGTTTAAATATATTAAAGGTATAAAAAGAAGCACGAGGAGTAAAGTTAAAGTTTTATTAAAACTTTAATGAAAGGTTTAAGACCCATCCTTACTAAAACTATATACACGAATTATTGAAAAGGGATAACACTTTATTTCAAGTTATATATATATATATAATATATATATATATAAGGGAGAAATTAAGAACAAAAAAAAAAGGTAAGGACATTTTACTAAGTGAGAAACAATATATATAAAGGAAGTATTATGTTAATAAAAAATAAAAAAATAAGAAATTATTAAAGGAAGTTATAAAGGTGTTCAAGTCCAAATAAGAAAGGAACCTTTCATCAAAGTTAATCATTCAAGAAAAAGGAAGAATGGAGTCTAATTCAAAGATGAATGAAGAAACTATGGATTCCATACATAACTCTACATTTTGGACCAGAAGTCCTTTTCGTAAAACAAAAGATCAGTGTTTATCGATTTTTAAAAATCACACAATACCTTGTCCAAAATGTCAAAGATCGTTTATTTTGCAAGAATGTCAAGGTAATACCCAGACGCAAATTAAAAGATTAAAAGAAGAAAATCACAAAACTTCAACAAAAAAGCGAAGCATCATAAAAGAAATATAAAGATATCGAAGATCGGTATTATGAAAAACCAACAAAAAGTAACAAAGAAATTTTGTGCCTAAGGGACCATAATTAAAAATGACTTGAACAGATCAAGAATTCCAAGGTTAAGAAGCAAAAATTAAAGCAAGAAAATGAAATTTCTAAGAAGAATTTCAATGACAGTCTATCAAGAAAGGGAGAAGAAAATTTGTGTCTAAGAACCCTTAATCAAATATTATTAGAACAAATCAAAAGTACAAAAGATAAAGAGAAGGATACTAAGGACAAAGTTAATGATTCAAAAAATGACGAACTTTTACGTCTAAGGAATCATAACGAAAACCTTCTTACACAAATAAAGAAGCTTAAAAGTGACAAGAAGTCACTAAATGACAAGTTAGAACAACTTCAAGAAGAAGTATTAAGTCTCCAATCATAAAAGTCCAAGTTGGAGATAAAGGAACAAATATCGATCCAGTCAATATTACAACTCAAGAGGATGAAAAACCAATAGAAGTTAAAACATATTCAAAAGTTACAGTTCAAACAATAGAATTTCCAAGTGATGATTCAATAGCAAACTCAACAACAACAATACTTGAAGTAAATCAAGAAACTTCCACACACATGATAAGGGGAAGTCCAACCATAAGAATTCCTTATCAACATCCAAATCACAAGAGTAGACAACTAAGTCAGTCTACGTATTTGAACCATTTAGAAAGGAAACAATAAATTTACGTTCCAAGGAATACTGAAGTTTACAAGACCCACTCCTATGATAACTATTCATTACAAAATTCCAGCGATCGAAAGATTCCACAAAAGTTTAATCTAGGATGGTTGGATCCATTTTCAGTCTGACAATTTGTTTTATCACTTAGAGGATCATATCATCCTGTATCAATGAAGATAAAAGTTTTGAGACATGAAGATATTTGAAATAGGAAAAGAGATCAAGCCCTTTCATCAGTAAGCTTTGAGGACAAAGATTTTTGAAGAGAGGGGCAATGTTATGAATATAATTCATATAAAAATAATAAATATAAATACAACAACAATAATAATAATAATTAATAATTAATTAATTAATAGTTAGTTAATTAGTAATGAAGAGGCATGTCTTGGAGACATGACCATTCATGAAAGGGCACTTGCCTAGGGTATATAAGCAGGCCCTCATTCTCATTTGTAATCATCTCATATCACATCAATTATTTTATATAATATTCAATATGCATTACTTGTCCTACAATGGATGTCTTTGTCTTCGAAGTAATCTGAAGATTACTCTGTTGCGTATACGAACTTTGTTCGTTACAACTTCTCCAGTAACATCAACCCCAACAACATCGACTTCTTTGACCTGCAATTTTTGGCCCCCAACAGTCACTGTGATTTCGCATGTGTGGTGGTCTTTAGTGCAGATTTGAGTCCTCCTCTACTCCGCTTGATTTGATTTCTTCTCCTTAAGATTTCAGCTTCCAAAGTAAATTCTCTTGATACCCAAACTCGTCTTCAGTTAGGAGGTTTTCAATTTGATCTTGTTGCAGTAAGATGATGCCCTAGCTCCTCGCACATGTGAGAGATATAACCATAAAACAGATCCAAAACTTCGATTTCTCTCTTCTTCTCTTTGTTAGGTGTTGAGGCTTCTTTCTTGTCTCCTTATCTTCCTTGATTGAACTTTGCTGCTATTTGATTGGATGCTCTTTCAAAATGAGGTCGAGCTCACTTATATCTAGTCTCTCTCGTAGGTGGAATAGCCCTTTCATGAGGTCGACTTGTCACCTTGTGGGCTAACTTGTTCTTTCTTGAAGGTCGGCTTGTAGCTACTTGTTTGACGAGGTCTTGGAGGGTCTTTGTCACATTTTCATGACTTACAATAATTTTCTTGACATGATACAATATGCCCAAAAGGCTCTTCCATACATGACAATGACTTAATTGACTTCATGACTCTATGACAAACCTAGAAGCACTCAATTGGTGCTTGACCTATAAATAAATTTACCTTGAGCATGAAACCCATGCATCAAGAATGACAACAATAAATATCTCTTTTCTTTAATATCAAATGCATAAAGTTATGATTACGTAAGTAATTATGAAGGCCGAACCTAGTTACATATTTCAGCACTTGGATCCCGTATAGGGAGGCCAAGCCCAAAGTGAAACCACCTGCGAATCCTGTATAAGATCCAATGTGTCTCCTCACCTTCAGATACAACAATTAATTAGTGCAGTTGAGTGAATAAGTTCGTTAATCAAAGGCAGAAACAGACACTTGATAGTGGGTTTCCCTTCTAGATTTGGGGCTTTGAGCATGTAATGGTGTTACCTCCCTTGGTAGGAGTAGTTAATAAATCACCATATTAGGTGTTCCCAACCCCTAAAGAGAAGGACATGTCCAAGGTACATCCTTCAAGTGGTAGGTGCCATGTAGATAATGATGAGGTGGATTGGGACACAGGGATCTCAAGGCCAAATGACATGGTCTCAAGGGTGGTAATGATGAGGGATGTCCACATATTTGGGTGTATGAATGTAGGAGGGAGCAATTGTGATACACGAGTTACCTTGACCTTTGTTTTTCCACCCTTCTTCATTTTTCTTTTGCCTTTTATTGATTTTTCTTTTATTTTATTGCTTGAGGTTCCAGGAGATAAGAGCATGATGTGTATGATATAGCAGTGATTACCCTCTTAAGGTGGGGAAGGTCATTTCCCACCAGGGGTTGGGACATACATGGGTTCCTTAGTGATGCAGGGGGCACTCATAGGGGGCCTAGGAACCAGGGTGATGACCAAAATGATAGGGGTAGAGCTTATGTTTTACTTTTCTCCCATGTTGAATTTTATTGTCTTGGCCATCTTTTGCATTTTGTGGTACATTTTCCTTTTGTATGTGGCTATATTATGCTTTTATCTTCTTTTTTAGTTGCATCAACCTTCGGAGCATCGTTCCAAGCCCGACCCAGACATGTCAACAAGAAGAGGGGGATACCAAAACCTTATGGACCCAAAGAGGGAAAATGATGAAATAGGGAGTGCAATGTGCAGAAGGGAGTAAAAAATGTGGAACAGGAAAATAGGACCATGCTACCAAAATCGAGGTTTCCCAAGTAATGCCCATCCTAAAGTTGTAAGCCAGTAGGGGAGATCCCATGGAACTAGGGTTGAGGATTAACCCCCCAGTTAAGGTAAGGGAACAAGACTATAGTCAAATCCCTTCCTCCTTCCAAGTCACCCAATAATCCATCCCAAGTGTGCCCAAGAAAAGCAAGCATAAGCCCATGTACATAATGAAAAATCATATCTTTAGGATCAGATGGCCCACTTTCAAACATACAATCTCAACAGATGGGCGAGGGGACATATGAGTAGCTTAGGGGTCACCCACTAGTGGTAGGTAATGTTATGTGAAATTTACGATTGCAGACAAAGATGAACTCCCTAGACTTACTGGACTGGTCTAGAACAACAGAAGACAAAGAATATAGAGTTTTATTTATAGAAGTTAGAGAATGGGAAAGAGGCCTACCTCAAATCTGTAGCAAGCTTCTCGTTCCTACTCACTTGTAAGCTGTAATTGTAGCTTCAAGTGCTATAATTAGAACTTGCACACACGACTGAAACAAGCAAAGGATCTATGACAACCAAGTAGCATAATCTAACATCTCTATTCAATGAATTAGCAAGGCATTGAAATACATGAGTGCAAACATGAGACACCACATATAAGAAAACAAGATACTCTTTGTATTAATAAAAATAGGAGAGAGTTTACAACCATAAATAGTAGTTGATATTGTAGAAGTCTCCCCAAGTTGACTTGTCCTTTCTTGCCACAAAGCACACCTCAATATCAACCCCTAAGAAACTGGATTCGTCCTCCCCCCTCATGTCTCGAATCCCAAGAATCAAACACGATTCTCTAGGAGACATGTCTAATTCTCGTGTCCAAGTTGTCTTGGAGCATGTCCAACGTGTCCTAGAGTACATCCATCTTTCATCGTTGAAGATTGCAAATACACGATTTTCCTCTTCATTCATCATGTTGAAGAGGTTAAGGGAGGTCAAGACCGCTCTTGGGGCCATGGTTATTTTAGAGTTTTGGTATTTTTGGAGAAAATACAGATCAAGCAACCTCAAAAAGAGTGAAGGAAACAGTGTTAGATGATACTTGGTGGGAGAGGGTAGATCTCACTATTAAGATCAAGGACCCTATCATTACTTTTCTATGATTTGCAAATATAGACCAACCCATCATAGGAGAGGTTTATGAGGAATGGGATTCCATGGTTGAGTCTGTCAGGACCATTATTTTACAGAGTGCCCCGAGTATGAGACATCATCAAAGGCCTTCCTCACCACCATACAGGGTATTCTTGTCAGTAGATGGGACAAGAATTGCACACCTTTGCATTGTTTGGCTCACTCATTGAACCCAAAATACTACAGCCATGAGTGGTTGAATGGTGGGCCTTCTCGCAGATTCCCTCCTCACATGGATGGTGAAATTTCACGAGGGAGGAAGGATGCATTGAGGCGGATTTTTCAAGATAGAGCATCTCTTGATGAGGTGGAGGATGCCTTTGTAGAGTTTTCCATTGGCACTGGGTGATTTGCAGGCTATGATGTGATTAGAGATTGGGGGGCTAAGAAGCCCTATTCTTGGTGGGCAACTCATGGGGCAACAACCCCTCCTCTACATCAGTTAGCCATGAGGCTCCTTTCTTAGGTGACTTCATCCTCTTGTTGCAAGAGGATTGGAACACATATGGGAATTTTGATTTTGATGACTTGATGAGAAAATTGCAGTTTCTTGTCTTTCTCCTATTGGATCATTGATGAATTTGTCACAATTGTATTTGTATGCATAATGTTACTTTGTAAAACTTACAAATTTTAAATTTACAATGTAGAATCTACATCTATGTCTGAGTTTGTATCATGAATGAGAATTTGTGTAGGAAATATATATATATATATATATATAAATATATATATATATATATATATAGCGTGTCCTGTTTCAGGGGATCAATGTGCCCATGTCGGACACTCAAATTTTCGTGCCTTGTGTGTCCCGTGTCAAGTGACTTAGATCAACCCTAATGCATGAAGATGATGACTCCTTGACATCAAGTATGTTAATGAGTACAACATCCATAAGCAAAGATATGTCCTCATTCATGGCTAATGCTACCTTGAGATCTTTGATGAGGCCTTCTACGGGAATGGATCTAGAATCAAAACCACATACATTCATATACTTGCATGTAATCTTAAGATTGAGTTACTTCATGTCCTTTAATGGCATAATATTAGCAGAAGCCCCAGAGTATTGTTAAGAAATCAATAGGGCTATAATTGAAGTGATTTCTCTTTGACTTGATAATTGCTTGTGATATTCTTTTACTTTTCCTTATTATTAGCTTCTTCTCTTATTATTATGTTTTTCTTATCATCAAATAGCTACCAAAACTTGAAGATCAATAGTACACAAAAACACAAGATGTAGTGTTAAAATTGGCGACTAGGGCCAAACTCCATGTGAGTCACCTTATTTAAGGCAGCTGATATTTTTCTTGGATTCCTCTCTCCGAGAGGTGTAGGATTGATCTAAAGATCATCCGATTCCGACATGTATTTATGGAGATATGAATTTATTCATATTATTGACAATTTGTCAAGGTCGACCAGCAAGTTAAACAAGCACTTTTACCCCCAGCTCAACCTCAACGTTGCATTTAAATAGAGGAGACCTCAAGTCATTTGAGGAGCACATCATCTCATGATCTCTCTCCATTTGTTTGGGTATGTCTTCTCACAAGGAGGACGTAGTGGAAAGAGAGATCTAAGGAGCCCTAGGCGCAGTCATCTAAAGAGCCCTAGGCACAATCATCTAAGGAGTCCTAGCTACAGTCAGAGGAGACTTTAATCCATAGCCCAAGGAGGCCCTAATCCGCAGCAAGAAAAAGAGCCCTAACCACAACAGAAGAAGCCTTAAGGGAAGGAGAATGGTCTCTGTTTTACGGCCGCAGGTTAGGGCAACTTCAGCGAGGAAGGGAAGGACGTTAGGGTCATTCTCATGATTGTTTTGAAGTGCAAATGGACCAGCATTATGGCCACATTACAGGAAACTACTTCTGGGTTGTTTGTAAGGGAATTTGTGGCAAGGTTCAACTCTGTCTTGGGTAGCAGATTGCACAGAAGGCATTGCAGGTAGACTAAGCCCATATAGTGGGTTGTTGGGTGAATATAGCGGTTGGTTCTAGCCTTATATTCCAGTGTTTGTCAGTAGCTAGGAAGGGAGACAATAACGCAGTCTGTTATGCCTAATCAAGAGGCTGTGTGGTTCGTTTTTATAGCCTAGGAGAAGGTTAAAGGGTAGTGAATAGTTGGAGGGACTGTTTGAAGGAAAGTCGCAGTCAATAGAAGGTCTGATGAGTATGAATAGGGTGTTGTAACAGACAGAGTTTGTGCCCTAACAAGTCACTAGGTTTGCCGAGAAAAGACACCAGTCCTTGGAGGATGTAAAGGGTGCCAAATTTGCAACTTTGATATAACCAGTGATGCAGCAGAGGAAGGAGGGTCTTATGGAAGGAAAGTCGCAGTACTCTAGGTGATTAGTGGAGCAATTTTAGGGCTAACATATATTGTATAGAAATCTTCAGCCCTTGGTGCCAGAACTGTAATTTCATTGAGTCATCTTCATGGTTAAGATCTTTGATGTCAGATCTCGTATTTGGCAAGTCAATATTGACTTTAAATCATTGTACTCTATCTCTCTCTCTGCTAAACAATTGAAGACTAAAGAAGATTTGATCAAGGGTTCCCCACATTGGGGTTTGTCCCTCGCTGGTGCCACATCTTGTGTCCTCTTGTCTTGGCTTGTCTTCTATTGTTTATGTTTATGTTCTATCTGCATTTTACTATCATGCTAATGTGATTGCTAAACTGGATATTGATATTGGGCTAACAAGAAAATTGAAGTAAATTGCTCTTAAGCATAGAACATATCAAAAATTAACATGTAGGTTGTGAGCCAGGGCCAAAATCTCTCGTAGAGAAGAAAACCCACAAAAATCTCTTCTCCTTCATATAGATTCTTCAAATGACGAATTACAAGACCTTTAGACCAAGACCAAGACCCTTCTAAGACCAAGTAAGACCTTCTTAAGGATGTGTTGTTGAAGAATGTGTAACTAGGTTTGGTCTTCATTATTATGAAATGTACTCTTGTTTATATAAAATGAAAAAGAAATTATTCTTATTATTATCAAGCTTGGGTTTCTTGCCCAAGGAATTTATTTTATAGGTCAAGCACTCATTAAAGTGCTTCTAGGGTTTTTCCCAGGTATAGGAGTCATTGTCATATATGAAAGACCCTATGGGCACATTGTAAATTGTAAAGAAATTTCATTTTGTCTTGAAAAATGTCAAAAATGCCTCCAAGATCAAGTCGGCCTAAGAGTTGTCAAGTCGGCCTACATGAAGAGCAACGTCCACCCTTGAAGAAACCTATATAGAAGAGGAACTCATCCTCCATTAGGATCATTCACTCACTCATCAGGAGAAAGCGACAGAAGGACGAAGAAGGAAGTGCGAAGAAGAGAAGGACGAAGAAAGTCGAAGTGTTTGGGTCTCTCTACATTCTTTTGGGAATGCGAAATTTAGGGTTTCTGCGTTAGGGAAAGCCTAAAGTTCGATTTTGGAAGCAAGAAGATCAAGAAGGCAAGCAAAGGTCTCTTAGGGATTCCTACTAGCCCTAGAATCTATATCAAGGCAAGCGAAGTCAAGGGAAGAGCAGTTAGAGGGAGACCGAAGTCTCCTAGAGAGAAAGCAACAGTGGCAACAGTTGTTGGGTAACAGAATTGTTAAGTTTAGGTATGTTCTATGCTAGAGCAATTTATTTGAATTTTCATAGTTAGCAATCACATCAGCATTACGATAAACTGCAGATAGAACATAAATACAAAACGCAGAAGACAAGCCAAGACAAGAGGACACAAGATATGGCGCGAGCCA
>APFE031424166.1:8771-28067 GCA_000404065.3 Pinus taeda | reverse complement strand
AATAATAAAAATTAAAACCTTATGTGCGGTAACGCCTCAACCAAACCTGGGTTATAAGCAAAGTACATAGATCAGTTGGAAAGATCTGAGCGTGGAATGCATGCGGAGGCATGTCTGGAGGAGGAATAGCAGTGGCCGTAGGCGAGAGGGAAACCACCGCCAAGCCGACTAGTATAAAACCACTGGACTGAGCCGATCACAGGGAAATGGAGCAGGAGGACAGAGGGCAGAGAGAACCAGGGAATCAAGAGCTTGCATTGATCTGAGGTTCTGGGCACGGGGGCAGTGAGCTTCGGTGAGAAGCTTGCTGGATTGGCTGGGAGGAATTGGTTTCTCGGTAATCGAATCAGCTTCAACAGGAGAAGACAGCAGGAAAACAGGAGAAGACAGCAGGAGAACAGGAGCAGACAACAGATCAGCGCACAACAGTTCATGTAAGCCTTGAAATCCCTTACAACTCTGCGTATTGTTTGCTTACATCAGTTATTGGTTCATTACAAACATCCCCTCTGATTTGATTATGAGGAAGCATAGCCAAGTTTTTCTCTTAATTTCAGTATAGTGTTGGTCATGGTAGGTCTACACCTAAGCTTACAGATTCATTATTTTTATTCAAAGAGCAATGTGCTTACATGTGCAACCTATTCATGGAAATTGTATAGGTCTATCTAAACACTAAGACTGGCAAACTGATAGCCCTAAAATGTTTTTGCAACCTATTCATGGAAATTGTATAGGTCTATTTAAATGTTTTTTAACAGTGAATCACCTCTATGTTGCTATGTCTATAAACAGATCTCTTACACCCTTTTTGAAAAGATTTGTCAAGTCAACCAAACCCTTGGTGACCTTGCAGCCTGTTTATAACCCATTTTTTGGCATATATAAATAGAATGGACAAAAAAAAACAAAAATACAGAAAATCAATCCACCTATATTCACGAACATTCAAAAAGTGTGATGGAAGATACAAATGTAAAACAAAAACAAATTCCTCCTCAATAAAACCCACATATGGATCAAATATCATTATCCAAAGCCTAGAGGTTCATTTCAATAAGTTACAACTACATTAAGAAAATTAAACATAGCATCACTACAGTTTGTGCGGGATGTCGAGATGGCATGATCATGTCATTTGTTGAAATTCTACCGTATGATATGATTGCTCCAAAAACGTGCACTTTGATCAAACCAAAAGCCAGCGCTGTCAACACTTATTTTTATATTTAGTTTCATTTCGTATCCATGCATTATAGAAATCTATTGCACCACTAGAACACATTTATTTTAGTAAATTGTCAGGCTCTGATTCACAGATTACAATCTACGATCATCGTCTATCAAAGCTAATCTTCCCAAAAATGAACAATCAAAGCACCTTCATTTGACGAACATTACTAGTTATTGAGAACTTTAAAGATACGATAATTTCTAAGTCTCTAAGCGTATAGTTGGAACACTGCAAATATATATATATATATATATATATTACAAAATAGAGCATTACATATGCTATGAAGCTTAAATTGAATTTGTAGGATGCAAAGCAACACAAAGTAATAATCATACAATAGGACGCATTTATATCTTTGATATACAAAAACAAGGCATGTTTACTCCTTTATAACTTTTATTTTTTTCATATTTTTGGATCATTACATGGCTCTCCCATGACACAAGAATCATTTGAAATAGGTAAATATAAAACTGACATGGTACTGAAATCAAACTTAACTATAGATCTAACATGAGCCGAAAGGGATCAAATTCCTTCAGGTGCAAACTTATTTTAGAGTGCAAAATACAATGTGTAATTTTTTATTGTTTAAATTGTATTTTTGAATGTTATAGATATTACATCGCATGTGTATTGAGCCATTTTATCAGCACACATTAAACAAGTTATTTTGTTATTAATATATTTTAAATATACTTAAATATTCATATTAAAATATCTTATTCATAACCTACATTGGATATTCTATTCTATACAACATTAAAATGTTTTCCTTAAACATTTTTTCTATATATAGATATATATGAAGTTGATATCACGTGCCAAAATATTTTTGAGAAGTACAAGGTTTAAACATCTTACTCATATTTTTTTTTACTTCTAATTACTTTACATGAAATTATAATAGGTCACATGGACAACTAATTAAATATACATAGCATAATTCTTTTTCTTTATTATTATGACCGACATTGTTTTTCTATTTAGAAAATATTTTATTTTTTATTTTAAAATGGATGGAAATACTTACACATCACCTTCACATTGGGCAGTGAAATAAGCCTCTTGGCTCATATTTATAATCTTCTATGGTGATTCAAATAGTTTCCTTGAGGGATAAGTTTACTTGAAAATTTGGAGGGAAATACTTAAATTCAAATTTGCTTAATATTTAAATATATTTTCTTTAATGATTGCTTGTCCAAACTTGTGTCACATTAAATAATAATATTTCTTTCCTCCAATTGTATTCCCTTTCGGGCAAGACGGTTTCTCCTTGGGGTAGAGAGGTTTCTCTTCAGGGAAATTCTTCCCCTAGCTGCCCCAAATTTCAACAAAGCCGACCACTATACAACCACTAAATGCAGTCAAATACTGTGTCCACCACCAAAGGTGCAACACAAAGAGCCACACCATGGTCAAAGAGAGATAACCTCGTTGTAAACATAATAATAATAGAATTACCCAACAAAATTGTGTATCAGCATACGAGTGAGTTGATTCCGTGTAATATGGACTATGGATAGCAAGACTGAGCAAGAAATCCAATTCTGGATATCCTCCCACTAGTGGATGATAAGTATGACTGTCTCCAACAAGAAATTTGTATCCTTCACACTTGCTTTGGATGCTCACACTATAGACAGGGCCATAGCGACATAGCAACAAATGAGAAACCGGCGTTCATAGTTTGAGGCCATCACAACATCCCATCTGATTTGATGATGAGGAAGCTTAGCCAGGTTTTTCTCTTAATTTCTGTATAGTGTTGAATCGTTGATCATGGTAACTCTAAATCTGAGCTTAGACATTCACTATTTTTATTCAAAGAGTAATGGGCTTGCATATGCAACTTGTTGATGAAATTGTATAGGTCTATCTAAATACCAAGACTGACAAAATGACAGCTAAACACCAGCTCCGCATATTCGCTTATTTGAATGTTTGTTAACAGTCAGTCACCTCTATGCTGCTATGTCTATAAACAGATCTCTTACACACTTTTTGAAAAGATCTGTCAAATCAACCAAATCCTTGGTGACCCACTTTTTTTTTTGCTAATATAAGTAAAATGCCTTACTCTTAAAAGGAAAAAAAAAAAAAGGATACAAAAATATCAAAAATCAATCCACCTATATTCATGAACATTCAAAAAGTGTGATGGAAAATACAAATGTAAAACAAAGAGAAATTCCTCCTCAATAAAAACCTGTTAAAATTAGCAACTAGGGCCAAACTCCATGTCGGTCATCTTATTTATGGCAGCTGATATTTTTCTTGGATCCCTCTCATCGAAAGGTGTAGAATTGATCTAAAGATCATCTGATTCCGATAAATATTCATGGAGATATGAATTTATTAGTGTTATGGGACAATTCGTCAAGGCCAGCCAACTACCAAATAAACCCCACTTATGCTCAACCTTTTAGTATAAATAAAGGAGGACTTCAAGTCATTTAACACTCATCTCTTGTGATCTCACTCTCCACTTGTTTTGGGTTTTTGGTGGAAGAGGAGGTCTAGAGGAGATGCCTTCTACGCAGCCCTAAAGAAGGGTCATCTAGGAGAGCCTTAGCCGCAGACTTGTAGGAGATCTGGCCACAGATCTAAGAGGCCCTAATCCGCAGCTAGAGGAGCCCTAATCCGCAGCTAAAGGGAGCCCTAATCCGTAGCTAGAAGAGACCTAATCCGCAACTAAAGGGAGCCCTAATCCGCAGCAAAGGGAAGGCCCTAACCAACAACTAGAGGAGGCCCTACGCTGCCCTACCTAAGGGTGATATGGATACACCCTAGCCACAACAATCTAGAGTCTGGATAGCATAGGAAAATAGGGATCCGAAGTCTGCTACAGGAGGCCAAGTGGCTGAGGTAAGTGCGGATAGTCTTAGGGCTGGAATAGTGATATAATCAAGATCCGAGTTTGTTCTGAAGAGGGCCGAGAAGCCTAACTGTTAGGCTGAGTTCCTAAGGGTCAAACACATTGCTGTTTGCAAGTTATTTTGGCACATTTTTGGAGGTTTGTTGCTACAACAATCTGTGTGCTAGGCCGTAGGCCATAACACACAACTAGAGGTTGTGTGAGCGCTGTCAAGGGTGGACAACACCCTAAGCAAGTAGCATGGGTGAGGAGGAGACTTATGAGGGTATGTCGCAACCCTTAAAGGGTTAGTTTGTTGACTGTGGGATGAAACTAGGGCTATTGCAAGTGCCCTAACCAGGTGTGCAACAAACAATGGTGCAAACAAATGACATCATGGTCTAATTGGACTATTTGGGCATGTTGGTGTAGCTAGACATATTATGGGACAAAAGCTAGTACAACATAGTGCTATCAGCATATAGTGATGGGTAGCAATGCAACATAATATAAAAATGGTGCAACACTATGTATGATGCAACTACATGACTAAATGCAGTGATGATGAGTGCAACATAGAGTGCAGATCTGTGATGAGAACAACCCAGTGATTGGAGAAGCACAGTGACAGGAGCAGCAACATGAAGTGCATAACATGGTTATTAGGTCCAACACTGTGATGATGAGTGCAGCATGGTGCAGCACGATGAGGTGTAGCACATGGGCAAGATGCAGCACAATGATAGGTGAAGGAGTCACCTTGGAGAATCAGTTGAAGCAACATGTCTTCAACTGATCTCATGTAGAGATGATCTATTCTCTTATCTAGAAAGTCAAAGTGTTGATTTCTGTTGTAAATGTACTATGTCTCTCTCTCTCTCTCTCTGCTAAACTATTGAAGATCATATAAGAAGAATTGATCAAGGGTTTCTCCACATTGGGGTTTGTCCCTGACTAGCGCCACATCTTGTGTCCTCTTGTCTTGGCTTGTCTTCTACGATTTATGTTTATGTTCTATCTGCAGTTTACTTTAATGCTGATGTGATTGCTAATCTGGAAAAGATATTGAGCTAACTATGAAAATTGAAATAAATTGCTCTAAGCATAGAACATACATAAACTTAACATGGTATCAGAGCTGAGGTGAAGACAAAGCCCAAGCAAGAGTGAAAGAGCAATCACCGAAGACAGTTGGGAAAGAACAAAAGGATCAGTGGATTCCTCATCCCTCTTCAAATTCACCAAGGGTGAAGTCGAAGTAGAAAATATTATCAGAATGGTGCAGCCGAAGTTTCAGATGGCCTACCTAAAGCTCACTTCAATGGAAAGATCGGATCTAAGGGTGGAAGGAAAGTTAGATGCTTTGGTTGCAATAAGTTCGGCCATTATGCGAAGGAGTGTCCGAATGGCAAGGACACATCACTTGATGATGATAACAATCATTCCGAGGTCATCTTCAATGATCAGAGGAATGACAGGTAATGCAAATCATCAACGAAATGACTGACTCTTCAGAGAAAGCAAGGAACCCTAGGCATGAAGAATCAAATGTTGTTTCTGATAAGATAAAGCAATGCTATCTTGTATTGGCCCTCTCCTTCAGATTCTTTGGGAATCTGGCTTATCAATTATAGTGCTTCAAGGCACTTCATCAAATAGAAGGGTGTTCTCTCTCTAATTTGGTAGAGATGGAAACAATTGTGGGATTATACTTGGAGCCGATGCCACCTATCCCGGAAAGGGTGTAGGGAATGTTACCCCTCAATTGAATGAGGGTAACTTGATTCATTTACATAATCTCTTTTATGTACCTCATCACAAGAAGAACTTGGTGTCCATTTCGGCAATGGAAGTCAAAGCTTACAAGGTGGCATTCATCAATGGAAAGGTACATGTTTGAAAATGAAATTTTCAAAGATGCTTTTACTCATGGGTTCAGGGTTGGCAATTTGTGTCAAGTTGCAGGATGGTCTATTGGGGATCATGACATATCTCATCTAACACCTGAGGTCTAATTTATGAGGCCCCAAACCAATGTGAGTCAGATGGTAACTCGGATAGCTAAATTCAAAAAGAGCATGAAGGTACATGTCTGAGATGTACTGAAGGAAAATCTTACAAGGGGACCATTCTCCTCGTGTAGCAGGTCCACAGGTTTGGAACAACCCGAGGGATTTGAGATTCATGATTGGGAATCTCATGTATATAGGTGGAAGAAAGCCCTCTATGGCTTGAAGTAAAACACCTTGAGCCTAATATGAGAGGATTGATAGCTTTCTGATGAAGCTGAGATTCACTAAAAGTGAAGCAGATCCAAACCATTGTTTGAAGGTTGTGGATGATAGACCTCTCATACTGGCACCTTCTGAGAAACGACCTATTTCTGACAGGTGCAGACCCTCTCACTTGCAGAAGTAAGAGGGAGTTGGATTCCAGATATGGAATGGTAAACTACAAGCCCGTGACGACCTCAAGGATCTTAAATTTCAAAAGTTATATGGTGGTGATGCTGGACGAGATTTGGGAAATGCCTCTGAGTTTCATAAACTCATCTGCATTGATGTTCTTCATGAACTTCTGTCCGTATATATGTTTTGCAGTTAGCATGGTGAAATCATATTTGGTTGAGCCTCATTGGATTGGTGCCAAGAATCTTCTGAGATGTCTTTAGGGCACAATCTCTCATGGATTGAGATACACTATTGGAAATATAAAGCTGCATGATTGTTCGAACGCTGACTAGGCAGGCAGTGTGGAGGATCTCAAGAGCACTTTTGAGTGTTGATTCTCTCTAGATTCTGCTTCAATATAATGACATGGTCAGGAAGCGGAAGTTGGTTGCTATAAGCACCGTCGAGATCGAATACATAGCTACAAGTATGATCTCGTGTGAAGCTGCCTGGTTGTGGAAGCTCTTCAGTGAGCTGTTTGTACACATGATGAATACCACTGTGATTCTTTGTGACAACCAAGGGGGATTCGATTATTGAGGAATCCCGCATTTGATGATTGCTCTAGCAGATAGACATCAGATACTACCTTATCTGGGATATGGTAAGTTGACGAGCAAGAAGGCTCCATCGCATTGAGACTGATGTACAGGTTGCAGACACTTTGTCAAAGCCTTGGGGAAAGGTCAAATCTGTGATTTTCCCGAACGACTTGGAGTCGTTGAGAGACCTTTGTCCAAGGGTCCTGCATGTTGCATGCATTGATCTCTAGGAGCTCTGGGGTCTTGGGGTACTTACTGGAGCGACATACGACCACAGGGCGACTCATCCTCCCCTGGTGGTGCTATGTACAGGGTGACAGGTTCAACCTTTCCCTGTGATACCTCGTGGCGACTATGGAACAAAACGATTAGTTCTCTTGTGGGTCGGGATGATTAGTTCTCCCATGGCAACTATGGAACAAGATTATTAGTTCTCTTATGTGCCAGGATGATTAGTTCTCCCGTGGCAACTATGGAACATGATGATTAGTTCTCCTATGGGTCAAGATGATTAGTTCTCCTGTGGAGACTATGGGACAGGATGATTAGTTCTCCTGTCGAGGCATCCTACCCACGCAGTCTAGGACTCATGGGAAGTACCTCTCATTTGATCAATGAGCAGGGTAATGGGGTTAGGGACCATAGTAGTACTATCGATGGACGCATCGTTGTATCTACTGTACTCCCTATGCTAGGATGACCTCCATTGATCTGGGATTAGTATGAGTGGTTTGAGACACTCTTTTGTGATATTGATCTGGGATCAATAAAACTGACTTCGGGTCAGTAAGATGAAACTGACTTCGGGTCAGTAGAGAATGGTATGAGACATTCTCGATCAATTCTTCTTATTCATGGTTCAACATAGCAGAGCAGTGCAGGGCACTGATCGCAGAGATAGTACAATCGGACATATCGATCAGTGGATGGAGTTCTCCCTTGTTGAGAGGGAGTGTTAAAATTGGCAACTAGGGCCAAACTCCATGTGGGTCATCTTATTTATGGCAGTTGATATTTTTCTTGGATCCCTCTCATCGAGAGGTTAGGATTGATCTAAAGATCATCCGATTCTGATAAGTATTCATGGAGATATGAATTTATTAGTGTTATGGGACAATTCGTCAAGGTCAGCCAACTACCAAATAAACCCCACTTGTGCTCAACGTTTTAATATAAATAAAGGAGGACTTCAAGTCATTTAACACTCATCTCTTGTGATCTCACTCTCCACTTGCTTTGGGTTTTTAGGGGAAAAGGAGGTCTAGAGGAGATGCCTTCTACGCAACCCTAAAGAAGTGTCATCTAGGAGAGCCCTAGCCGCAGACTTGTAGGAGAACTGGCCACAGATCTAAGAGGCCCAAATCCGCAGCTAAAAGAGCCCTAATCCGCAGCTAAAGGGAGCCCTAATTCACAGCTAAAGGGAGCCCTAATTCGCAGCTAGAAGGAGCCCTAATCCACAGCTAGAAGAGCCCTAATCCGTAAATAAAGGGAGCCCTAATCCGCAACAAAGAGAAGGCCCTAACCAGCAACTAGAGGAGGCTCTACACTGCCCTACTTAAGGGTGATATGGATATACCCTAGCCGCAGCAACCTAGAGTCTGGATAGTGTGGGAAAACGGGGATCTGAAGTCTGCTACAGGAGGCCGAGTGGCTGAGGTAAGTGCGGATAGTCTTAGGGCTGGAACAGTGATATAATAAGGATCCGAATTTGTTGTGAAGAGGGCCGAGAAGCCTGACTGTTAGGACAAGTTCCTAAGGGTCAAACACATTGCTGTTTGGAAGTTATTTTGGCACATTTTTGGAGTTCTGTTGCTACAACAATCTGTTGTGCTAGGCCGCAGGCCATAGCACACAACTAGAGGCTGTGTGAGGGTTGTCAAGGGTGGACAACACCCTAAGCAAGAAACGTGGGTGAGGAGGAGACCTATGAGGGTATGCCGCAACCCTTAAAGGGTTAGTTTGTTGACTGTGGGATGAAACTAGGGCTGCTGCAAGTGCCCTAACTAGGTGTGCAGCAAACAATTGTGCAAACAAATGACAACATGGTTTAATTGGACTATTTGGGCATGTTGGTGTAGCTAGACATATTATGGGACAAAAGCTAGTACAACATAGTGCTATCAGCATATAGTGATGGGTAGCAATGCAACATAATATAAAAAGGGTGCAGCACTATGTATGATGCAGCTACATGACTGAATGCAGTGATGATAAGTGCAACATAGAGTGCAGATCCGTGATGAGAACAACCCGGTGATTGGAGAAGCATAGTGACAGGAGCAGCAACATGAAGTGCATAACATGGTTATTAGGTCCAGCACTATGATGATGAGTGCAGCATGGTGCAGCACGATGAGGTGTAGCACATGGACGAGATTCAACACAATGATAGGTGAAGGAGTCACCTTGCAGAATCAGTTGAAGTAGCGTGTCTTCAACTGATCTCATGTAGAGATGATCTATTCTCTTATCTAGAAAGTCTAAGTGTTGACTTCTGTTGTAAATGTACTATCTCTCTCTCTCTCTATTGAACTATTGAAGGACATATAAGAAGAATTGATCAAGGGTTTCCCCACATTGGGGTTTGTCCCTGGCTAGCGCCACATCTTGTGTCCTCTTGTCTTGGCTTGTCTTCTACTATTTATGTTACCAATACAACAAGAAAAATGAAAATAGCATCACTACAGTTTGTGCGGGTTGTTGAAATGGAATGATCATGTCATTTGTTGAAATTCTACCATATGATATGATTGCTCCAAAAACATGTACTTTGATCACACCAAAAGCCAACACTGTCAACACTTTTTTTATTATTTAGTTCATTTTGTGTTCATGCATTATAGAAATCTATTGCACCACTAGAACACATTTATTTTAGTAATTGTCGGGCTCTGATTCACAGATTACACTGTACGATCATCGTCGACTATTAAAGCTAATCTCCCCGAAAATGAAGAATCAACGCACCTTGATTTGATGAACATGGCTAGTTATTGAGAACTTTAAAAATGTGATCATTTCTAAGCCTCTAAGCATAGTTGGAACACTGCAAATGTATATATACATTACAAAATAGAGCATTACATATGCTCTGAAGCTTAAATTGAATGTGTAGGATGCAAAGCAGCAGAGAGTAATAATCATACAATAGGACAATTATATCTCTACTATATAAAAACAAGGCATGTTTACTCGTCTATAACTTTGTTGCCTTTTTTTCATATTTTCGGATCATTACATGGCCTTCCCATGATGCAAGAATCATTTGAAATATATAAATATAAAACTGGCATGGAACTGAAATCAAACTATTACTAGCATAGATCCATCTTAACCATGGATCTAATATGAGCCGAAACTATTACTAGCATAGATCCATCTTAACCATGGATCTAATATGAGCCGAGAGGGATTAAATTTCTTTATGTGAGAACTCATTTTAAAGTGCAAAAATCAATGTGTAATTTTGTATTGTTTAAATTGCATTTTTGAATGTTATAAAGATTACATATCATCTGTACTGAGCCATTTTATCAGAGCACATTAAACTGGTTTTTTTGTTATTAATAGATTTTTAAGTATACTTAAATATTAATTCATATTAAAATATTTTATTCATAACTTGCATTGGATATTATATTCTATACATAGATATATATGAAGTTGATATCATGTGTTAAAATATTTTTGAAAGTATAAGGTTTAAACATCTTAGTCACATAATTTTTTTTCTAATTACTTTACATGAAATTATATTAAGTCATATGGACAACTAATTAAATATGCATAGCATAATTTTTTTTTTGTTTATTACGACATTACTTTTCTATTTAGAGAATATTTTATTTTTATTTTAAGAGGGAGGGACACACACATCGCCTTCACACTGGACTGTAGAATGAGCCTCTCGGCTCAGTCAATACATAGATAAGCATCATTTTATTCATTACAAATTGCTCTAATTGGCAATTCACAATTCCCGAGAATTGACTCTATATTTCTTTATTTATTGAATCGTCATAAATTTTGGATCAAAACAAGACAACGATTCCATCAGGAAAATATAACAGAAAATGCTTTATGCTCAATGAGCAAGCGAAGAAAAAAATTCACTTTCAACACTAGCACTTGTCGACTATTTCCAGTAAATGGCAAGACAAGTTGATGATAAGCAAAAATTGTTACTGAGATAATTGCCGCCAAAATTTTGCACCAGAGTGAATATTCAAAAGCAATCAACAAAATAGATATATTATTCAAGATATCATATAGCCAACAATAAATCTTACTTACAAGAACAATTGGGATGCCCCTTGGAAAACTCAAAACATCCGTCCTGGGAAACTATCTTCTGGATGATGATAATGGTCTTTGAGACCTTGCAGAAGATTCACCTCTTCCAGATTCTTCTAGAACCTTCATTGTGAAATCCAGTCCAGCTAACTGAGACTTGACCCATGATGGATTTAAACTACTATCAATCCACAACCCTTGACCTGTATATTTGTGCTTGAAATCGGGACTCCTTGGGCTCCACTGTAAAATTAACCAACTTTGTGACTACTTTTCTATTTCTCCTCGAAGATATTAACATTGTGAAAAAGAACTGTCCAACCAAAAACTTCATATATTTCTAACATAGGTAACGTGGAATCATAGTTATTCACCTTAGCTGTCCTGTTGTCCCACCATTCAACTGGTCTGGTGAAAAATGCTTGCCACAAACTTTCAGTCTTAGCAGCACCTTCTCGAGCATTTTTTCCTGCAATCAAAGATTTCATCCAGTTCAGACACCTTAAAATTTTGAGATAAAATCCTGTCTGTGTCAAAAAATATTATGTTTACATGCATTATAATATCCTATTTACAGCTGTTGTCAAGCTGAACCAATGCCATACATTGCACACTAAATGGTGAAAAATCCATGTTGCGGGAGGTAACAATGGAGAAAAATAATCTAACTATTTAAAAGCAGTGGTATCAGAACCAAACCAAAACCAGTTGAACCAGCCATTTCAAGGTTTTAACCAGTCCAACTGGTGGCACAAAATAAAAAAAGGTCAGTTTGGTACTAGCCTGTTTTTGTACAGAACCAGCCAATTTGGTACCAGACCAGCCTTTTCTCACCGAACCAGTCAGTTCCATTCAATGTGACTAAGGATCCTCGAAACACAATTTACATAAATAAAAAAAATAAAAAATAAATCTTACAATAATTTATGAGTTGGATAACCTAATATTTTAATTTTACCCTAAGGCCCCACCAATGCTATGTAATTAAGGGTAATGTTAAATTCTTAAAGTGAAATAATGTTATCCATTTACTTAAATTTTTACCATTACCATTAATTGTTTTAAGATATTTGAGTGGTTCCAATCTTCTTGGATTTCATATGGAGAAAGTAGAATTTTAGATCCCACTCAAAATCCAGCATATTTAACAATTTTCAGAATTTCAAGATTGGGGATTGCAACATTTCCATTGGATTTTGTCATGCATGAAGTTTTGAAACTAGTATTTACTCAAGAGCACGAAGCCCTCTATGTACCTTGATGTTGGTGACATTGATTGTTGAACTCCTCTATCATGATCCTAGTAAAAATGTACCCATTCCTCAAACAAAGTCTTGAGTTGTCATGTTACGTTTTTCCTACCTTATTTAAATGCTTAGAGGGTGATATTGATAATGAGGATCCCAATATAGGCAATGATTTTGATGATATGTAGTATTTGTTGTAGAATGATCTCCTTTTGGACTCTAGAGGCCACCTAGAGCATCTTTGTCAATGTATTTCTAGTTCAGAGATGGATTGCACTCAATGCTATTTTGGTTTTATGCACTCTTGCTATATATATATGATAAACTTGACATATTTGTGTATAATGGTTTGATTTTTTTTTTAATTTGTATATTTATGTATTGTTTGGCCAACTCTTTTTTCAGGTTTTTTTTTTTCCAGTTCTCGGTTTTGGGGTTGATTGGTTCAATGACCAGTCTGGCTCTAATAACATTGCTTAAAAGAAGTGTTGCGAACATCGCGATAAAATCAAGAAATTGCAGTTTTTTCACTAGGCCGGTTTTTACAGCGATTTTTTCCTGCATGAAAAAATTGCAATTTAATCGTAAAACTTGTGGTTTAATTGCGAGTCGATGGGAAAAAATCGTGGTTCCACGCACAAGCAAGTTTATAAAGTAATATTATTGGGTTTTTTTCATCTCATTTTGTAGACAAAGATCAAGTTAGAGAGCAAAGGAGCAGGAGAATGAATCCACTAAGCCGAAAGAGGAGAAAATTGACGAATTTAGGATCTGACTCAAAGAAAATTAAATTATGGACTTGTTACTGCTCAAACTAGCAGGGGTCCTAGGAGGGGATCCTATAGAGAGACTACTAGGTCGAGGGAAACAATGGAGCGATAGCCCATTGTCACCTCAGCTAAGGCTCCTTGCTCTTTACTGACTTTCACCGATGGGAGGAGTCCTGGTATATGAGGAATCACCAGAGTATATATAGTCAATGATAAGATAAGGAAGTGATTCCTAAGCCTATTCGTAGAGAGACTCAATTAAATGGGTTGCTTGCTTTAGAAGCAAGGTGATGGACTCTCTAGGAAGGGCTAAGAGGGTTCTCGAGGCTAACGTTTGGGAATATATCTTGCAAAGATGATTCCTAGCCCTGGAAATCCTTATGGAAAATTGATCTTTGTGTGATCTTTGTGGAATTGGCGTCAATAAGTTGTGGGACCATACGAGACCAAGCAGACCCAAAATTAGGTCAAGGGTATGGAGTTGATCACCCAATGAGGAGTTTGACCTAATTAGGGAGGATAAGAGGATCAAAGGACAAATTTTCTTTGAGATTTGAATTCAATGAAATTGATGAGGACACTAGCCAAGGGAAAACTAGGGCAAAAAATGGTCCTTGAGCGAGGGCTTGCTATATCTCGAAATCCCACTGTCAAATTTTCTTAAAATTTGGAGGGCCTCTAGAGCAAACGTTAGCGCAATTGTGGACCGAAAATCAAGTGTTTGGATGGCTAGATTGTGAGATAATTGATGCCCTAGGTGACCTATGTAGGCTAGGCCTAGAAAAAGAGGGCAGTGAAAAGAATAAGTGTTGAAAATGATCACCAATGGAGGATTAGTGCCTTGTCCTTTGGGAGAGATGGAGTTGAGGAGAATTTATGGTTTGGAAGGAATTCAGCCAATCAAGGAGGCCTTCAACAACTTCGCATGGCATTTACAACATGAGAACAACTATTGCAAGGACTTTATACTTTGGTTTGCAATAAATGATGACTTATCGAGATGTATTTAACATAAATTATCTCTAGGAACATCCACCCATTCATACATGGCCCATGACATGATGCAACGCTATAAAGAACAACAATTCCCACAAATTCATATAGAGCAACAGTAAATTTCAGACTTTTATAGCGAAAATCCCTACAACATTCATGTAACAAAAATAAATGACAAGAATAAGCATTAAAAGAGTACTTACATCTATAAAACAATATATCCAATCATCAAATTATGCCAATAATGAAGCTCCAAGACAAGAGAGAGATATCCAAACATCAAAATTCATCTATAACATCCAAACTCGTCCACCAAAAGGGATAACAAAAATTTCACAAGTGCAAATAACCCAATCCAAGTGATTAATGATGAAAATGAATCATCTCACTTGTATTTATACAATAATGAATTTGATTTAGTTAAACTAGCCTAATTGAGCCCCTAAAACAAAATAATGTGCATAATAACAATACTTTTGGTGACAAGCCCACCAAATAGCTCAATAACATAATAAGAAGCGTCTCAAGAGGATCGAATGATGAACAAAGTGAGTCATTGGGCCTTTGAAGAGGCCTAATGAAGTCCAAGGGGTGTCATGATGTAGAAATGGACTCCAAACAAATTGGACAAGGGGTTGGCCCCTTGATTTCCAAGCAAGAACCTGCGGTGCTCCCAAGTGGGTATGGGGGCACAAGGACATTCTCATGGGTCTCCAAGTCAATCGAAAATGCCTGTAGACCATCTGTAAGGGCTAGGATTATGACATAAGCCCTCCCTTTGCAGTGGGAGACACCCTCTATATCCTGGAATATTTGCCAAATGTGTGATGCATGCGTGGAGCCAGCTGGGCATGGTGTACTAAGTACATCATCCTCATCCAAAAGGTGGAACAAGAGAAATAATTGAGTGGTGTTGGGTATCCATGAAGTACTCTCTGCTATGGTGGAGGTCGATGGCTCTCAATGCTCACCCTACAAGTGCCAATGTGGCCCTATGTAGGGCTAGGACAGTTAATTTTAGGTATGTTCTATGCTTAGAGCAATTTATTTCAATTTTCACAGTTAGCTCCATATCTTTTCTGGATTAGCAATCACATCAGCATTAAAGTAAACTGCAAATAGAACATAAACATAAATCACAAAAGACAAGCCAAGACAAGAGGACACAAGATGTGGTGCTAGCCGGGACAAACCCCAATGTGAAGAAACCCTTGATCAATTCTTCTTATATGTGCTTCAATGGTTCAACAGCGAGAGAGAGACAGATAGTATGTTTACAACAGAAGTCAACACTTTGACTTATCTAGATAAGAGCATAGATCATCTCTAAAAAGATGATACATGAAATCAATTGAAAACATGCTGCTTCAACTAATTCTCCAAGGTGACTCCTTCACCTATCATTGTGCTGCATTTCGTCATCATGCTGCACCTCACCGTGCTGCACCATGCTGCACCCATCATCATTATGCTGCATCTCATCATGCTTCATTAATCATGACTGTACCCATCACTGTATTGCATTATGTGCCATTGCTGCACCATGTTGCCATCCTGACCTATGCGTTGGCTGCACCTTGCTTGCTTGTTGTCCCTAGCATGCTTGTTGTTGCATGCTAGCTATAACATTGCATGCTTGGCGTATTTGCTGCTAAGTACCATACAACTATCCCAATGTTAGTTAGCTCTCCTTTGCATGTTGCTCTCCTTCGGAGACAGATGCTCCGACTGTTTCAGCAGTTTTGGCAGTTTCGGTTGTTCCCAGCAGTTCCAACAGTCCCGACAGTTCTAGCTTTCCCGGCAATTTCGACTTTTCTAGCAGTTCCAGCAGTTTCGGCTTTTCTGGCAATTCCGGCTTTCCCGACAATTTTGACTTTCCCGGCAGTTCCGGCTTTTCCAACTTTTCTGGTAGTTCTGGCTTTTCCGACTTTTCTAGCAGTTCCAGCTTTTCCAGCAGTTCCGGCTTTTCCGGCTTTTCCGGCGGTTTCGGCTTTTCTGGTAGTTTCGGATTTCTGCCTTCTGGATCAGGGCAACGTTATTCCTTAGGATCTCTCCTCCTACTAAAACCCAAGGACAAGTAGAGAGAGGAAGAGATCCCAAGTGTGTTGAAATGACTTGAAGGCCACCTCTATTTATACTAAAACGTTGAGCATGTGTGGGGTTTATTTGGTTGCTAGCCGACCTTGACGAATTGTCTTATAACGCAATTAAATTCCTAACTCCATGAATACTTATTGGAATCGGATGATCTTTAGATCAATCCTACACCTCTCGATGAGAGGGATCCAAGAAAAATATTAGCTGCCATAAATAAGATGACCCACATGGAGTTTGGTCCTAGTTGCCAATTTTAACACTCCATCTCAACTAGGGAGAACTCCATCCATTGATCCATATGTTCGATTGTACTATCTCTGCCATTAGTGCCCTGCACTGCTCTGCTTTGCTGAACCATGAAGAAGAAGAATTCATCGAAAATGTCTCAAACCATTCTCTACTGACCCGAAGCCAGTTTCATCTGAAGAGTGTGTCACATCACTCTTACTGACCTGAAGTCAATTTTATTGATCCCAGATCAATATCACAAGAGAGTGTCTCAAACCACTGATACTGATCCTAGATCAGTTTCATTGATCCCAGATCAATGTCACAAGAGAGTGTCTCAAACCACTCATACTGATCCCAGATCAGTTTCATTGATCCCATATCAATGTCACAAGAGAGTGTCTCAAACCACTCATATTGATCCTAGATCAATGGAGGTCATCCTAGCATAAGGAGTACGGTAGATACAACGATGCATCCATCGATAGTACTACTATGGTCCATATCCTCATTTCCCTGCTCATTGATCAGATGAGAGGTACTTCCCATGAGTCCCAGACTGCATGGGTAGGATGCTTCGAGAGGAGAACTAATCATTTTGTCCAGGAAAACGAATCATCCTGTCAGTGGATGCCATGGAGAACTAATCATCCTGTTCCACAGTCGCCACAGAGAACAAATCATCCTGGCCCACAGGAGAACTAATCATCTTGTTCCATAGTCGCCACAGAGAACAAATCATCCTAGACCACAGGAGAACTAATCATCCTGCTCCATAGTTGCTACAGGAGAACTAATCGTCTCGGCCCACAGGAGAACTAATCATCCTGTTCCACAATTGCCACGGGAGAATTAATCATCCCGGCTCACAGAAGAACTAATCATCATGTTCATAGCGCACCACCAGGGGAGGGTGAGTCCCCCTGTCTATGTTGCTCCAGTAAGTACCCCAAGCCCCTCAGAGCTCCTAGAGCTCAATGCATGCAACATGCAGAACCCTTATAAGAAGGTCTCAACGACTCTAGGTCGTTCGGGAAAGTCAAAGATTTGACCTTTCCCCGGGGCTATGACAAAATGTTTGCGACCTGTACATCAGTCTTAATGCGATGGAGCCTCCTCGCTCATCGACTTACCATATCGCAGATAAGGCAGTATCTGATGTTTATCTGCTGGAGCAATCATCGAATACGAGATTCCTCAATAATTGAATCCCTCCTCTAGTTTTCACAGAGAATCATAGTGGTATTCATCATGTACAAATAGCGCACTTAAGAGCTTATGCAACCATGCAGCTTCACACGAGATCATACTCGTAGCTATGTATTCGGTCTCGGCAGTGCTTATAGCAACCGACTTCTGCTTCCTACTTATCCATGATATCGAAGCAAAATCCAAAGAGAACCAGCACTGAGAAGTGCTCTAGTGATCCTCCACACTGCTTGCCCAATCAACATTCGAATAATCATGCAATTTCATATTTCCGGCAGTGTATCTCAATCCATGGGAGGTTGTGCCCCGAAGATATCTCAGAAGATTCTTGGCACCAATCCAGTGAAGCTCAACCAAATAAGAGCTCACCATGCTAACTGCAAAACATATGTCCAGACAGAAATTCACCAAGAACATCAACGCAAACGAGTTTATGGAAACTCAGAGGCATTTCCCAAATCTGGTCCGACATCACTACCATATAACTTCTGAAAGTTAAGATCCTCGAGGTAGACACAGGTTTGCAGTTTATCATTCCACATCCGGAATCCAACTCCCTCTTACTTCTACAAATGAGAGGGTCTGCACCTGTCAAAAATAGGTCGTCGTCATAAGGTGCCGGTATGAGAGGTCTATCATCCACAACCTTCGGGTAATGATTTGGATCGGTTTCACTCCTAGTGAATCTCAGCTTCATCAGACAGCTATCAATCCTCTCATACTACGCCTAGGGTGTTTTGCTTCAAGCCATAGAGGGTTTTCTTCCACCTGTATACATGAGATTCCCGATCAGGAATCTCAAACTCCTCGGGTCGTTCCAAACCTATGGGCCTGCTGCATAAGAGGAATGGTCCCCTTATAAGATTTTCCTTTGGTACATCTCAGACATGTACCTTCATGCTCTACTTGAATTCAAATATCTCTATCACCATTTGACTCACATCAGGTAGGGCCCATAGGTAGACCTCCGATGTTATAGATGCGATATGTTAATTGACATGATCCCCAATGGACCATCCTGCAACTTGATACAAATTGCCAACCTTGAACCCATGAGAAAAAGCATCTTTGAAAAATTGTATTTTTTAACACATACCTTTCCATCGATGAATGCCACCCTGAAACCTTTGACTTCCATTTCTGAGATGGACACCAGGTTCTTCTTGCGATTAGGGACATAAAAGAGATTCTGTAAATGAATCGAGTTACCCTTATTCAATTTAGAGTTAACATTCCCTACACCCTTTCCGGGATAGGTGGCATCAGCTCCAAGTATAATCCCACAATTGTTTCCATCTCTACCAAATTAGAGAGTGCACCCATCTATCCGATGAAGTGCCTTGAAGCACTACAATCTATAAGCTAGA
>APFE031424163.1:0-10664 GCA_000404065.3 Pinus taeda | reverse complement strand
AAAAGAAAACAAAGCCCCCCCCCTCTCTCTCTCTCTCTCTATCTTTTTGTATAGCTCACTTGGTTCAAAACTAAATTAAGAGAGTAGAGGTCTTGGATTCAAATCCCATTTTTGTTGAAAAATGAGCGTTTTTTTCATTTCCGCACATTCCCGCACTTTGCCGGCGCCTTCATCAACTTTTTTTAAAAAGGTCATAACTTCTTCATCCGGAAGCCGTTTTCAGAACCGGTTTTTTTGAACCAGCCTTATTTTTTGAGCTCTTTCCATTGGAACACTTAGTTTCAGCATATATAGCTTTAGTTTCTATCAAAATGGAAAGTTCATGCCAAGTTATTCTTGATAGCACCAACTACTTCCAATGGTGGTCCTACATTGTGGATTTACTTAGAAGTAAAGGTCTTTACCGAATAGCCACAGGCCAAGAAACCAAGCCAAAACATGAAGAGAAAGGAGCCAAAGGGGAAAATAGGCAAGATCAAGCACGTGGGTTGATAGGGATGTCTATCTCTCCCGATCTTAGATTCCATGTTGCTGAACTTGATACTCCTGATAAAGCAATGGAGCAGCTTACTAAAGTTTTTGGAATAAAAAATGAACTTAGAGCCCATCAGCTTGAAAATGAGTTGCTTACATTAAACCCCAATGATTTTTCTTGCATTGAAGATTTCTTGTCCAAGTTCAAGACCATTAAACTTCTCTTGGAAGGTGTTAAAGTTAAGAAAGAAGATAGTGCCCTTATCTATTGCATTCTTACTAAGTTGGGACCAGCCTACTCTGTGTTTGTTTCCACCTTCCATTCCACAAGAGAAGCCTTCATTTCTCAAGGACATGACTACAAGCCCCCTTCCTTTGATGCTTTTTGTGATTCTTTAATAAGAAAACAAGAAAAACTCTTACACCTTGGTCTTCTTAAGCTTGGAAACTCTTCTAAGAAAGCATTAATCGCCCAACAGAAACCAAACTCAAAGAATCCTAAGAAGTCATATCCTAAAAAGAATTGTCCTAAACCAAACAAGGGTCCTAAGCAATTTCAGCCTCAAAATGAAAAATCATTTCACTAGAATGATAAGGCAAATAAAAACAAAGGCAAGAAGACTGATAGACATTGCAACTTTTGTAATCGAGATGACCACTTAGAATATAAATGCTTTAAGAAGATGGAGCCTTGGAAGCCGCAATGAAGAACATAACATCCATGTGGAGCATTCTTCTACTTCAACTTCAAGTTCATCTTCAGGAATGGCACTTTCTGCATGTCGTTGTCAATCATCTCAGTCTGGTTATGCATTAAATGTATCTTCTTCTTCTCATTCTCATGAGTGGCTCATTGATTCTGGAGCCTCTTATCACATGGGCAAAAATAAAGCCATGTTTTCTTCTTTACATGATTGTAACACCAAAAATATATATGTTGGTGATGATAGATCCCTTAATGTTTTAGGGACTGGAACTGTTCATCTAGAAAATGGTCAGTTTAATGATGTATTATGTGTTCCAACCTTATACAGCAACCTTCTATCTGTATATCAGATAACTCATTCAGGTGAAGGTAAAATTGTTGAATTTTCACCTCATGATGTTGTAATCAAGGATCTAAGAGATCCTAAACAGATTCTAGCTACTGGTATTGCTGATGATTCCACAAGGTTGTATAAGTTCAACAACTTTGGGTCATCAAATCTTCCCTCAGTATTTGTTGCTCATAATGATGAAGTGAGCAAACTTTGGCATGAGCAATTTGGTCACTTAAACTATCGCTCTCTTCAGAACCTATGTAAAGAAAATATGGTGACAGTTCTTCCCATGGTATCTTGCAGAGATGGTGTTTGTTCCAGATGTGTACTCGGAAAATATCATCGGGACAGTTTTGAAAAACGTGCCTCTTGGCACGCCTCGGCCCCTCTACAGCTTGTGCATAGTGATTTATGTGGTCCACTTCCATCTGTTTCCTTCTCTGGCTACAAATATTTCTTAACTTTCATTGATGATTTCTCCAGACGCACTTGGGTATATTTCTTAAAACTCAAGGGTGAAGTATTTAACAAATTCTTGGCCTTTAAGGCCTTTGTTGAAAAACAATCTGGACATCAAATTCTTAAGCTAAGATCTGATAATGGCGGAGAATATGTTAAAAACGACTTCATCAACTTTTGCACTGAGCATGGAATTCAAATGCAACATACTGTTCCATATACTCCACAACAAATGGTGTAGCTGAAAGGAAGAATCGCACCTTAAAGGAAATGGCTAATTGTATGCTTCAATCTAAAGAACTTAGTCTTAACTATTGGGCAGAAGCAATTAACTGTGCAAATTACATACTAAATCGCACTCCTACTAAATCTTTAAAGAACATCACTCCAGAAGAAGCATGGAGCTCTATTAAACCAGATGTGAGTCACTTTCGTGTTTTTGGAAGTGAAGCATGGGCTCATATTCCAGATGAAAAACGTAAAGCTTTAGAACCAAAGAGTGAAAAATGTATCTTTGTTGGATATTCTGAAGATGTCAAAGCATATAGAATTATTCCATTTAAGTCCAAAAATGTTATAATTAGAAGAGATGTAAAGTTTGATGAAAATAAATCGGCCTACGAGCCTAGTTCGGCGCATTTGCCACCTCTCTCTATCTCTTCTACCTTTGAACATATTTCTTCTTCAGATGATGAAAGTGAGGATGACAATCCTCCCACACCTTCTCAGGATCATCCTTCAGCTCCTTCAGCTCCTTCATCTCCTTCACTTCCAAAATGGGTCCAAGCTACTCGAGATGCAACAGGTGATCTTGCCGGTGATCCTACAGATCAGCGCCGTACCCGTTCTTAGTTTGAAAGAGCCTCTTCTTTACTGGCTCAATTGTCAGCAAATTATGATCCTGACACCTTTGCAGAAGCTTCAGGCCATCCAGATTGGGACGCAGCTATGAATGAAGAATATTGTTAATTATTGGCAAACGATACATGGGATCTTGTTCCTCTACCAAAGGGACGCAAACTTGTTAGATGCAAATGGGTTTACAGAACCAAGTATGGACCAGATGGGAAAGTTGATAAACATAAATCTCTACTTGTTGCTAAGGTCTTTTCACAAGTTGAAGGCATTGATTATACTGAAACCTTTTCCCTCATTGCCAAAATGAACTCTGTCCGCCTTGTTCTTTCCCTTGCTGCCTCTTTCAAATGGGAAGTCCATCAGATGGATGTTAAATCCGCCTTCTTACATGGGGACTTGCATGAAGAAATCTACATGGAACAACCTATTGGGTTTATACAAATAGACTCCAGCCTTGTATGTCGTCTTAAGAAATCTCTTTATGGTCTTAAGAAAGTTCCTCGGGCTTGGTATGCCAAAATGGATAGTTTTCTTTTAGAATTTGGCTTTTCTAGGTGTCATTCTGACAATACTGTCTACACCAA
This sequence comes from Pinus taeda, assembly GCA_000404065.3. Classification (NCBI taxonomy): domain Eukaryota; kingdom Viridiplantae; phylum Streptophyta; class Pinopsida; order Pinales; family Pinaceae; genus Pinus; species Pinus taeda. The sequence continues at coordinate 7,249 of APFE031424163.1, read as the reverse complement.
GAAAGAGGGCAAGTCTCTTATCATTCTTTTTCTTTATGTTGATTATCTTATCCTCACTGGTAGTGATCCCAACCTTATTAACCATGTGAAGTCCAGCCTTAAAAAGAAGTTTGAAATGACAGACTTAGGAAATTTACAATATTTTCTCGGTCTTCAAGTCTTGCAGTCCAAGGAAGGTATTTTCCTCTCCCAATCCAAGTATGCCTGTGATCTTCTACGCTTTTTTCACATGGAAGATTGTAAGCCAGCTCCTTCTCCCTTTCAGTCTGGAGTCAAACTTACAGTCAATTGTACTTCCCCTGAAGTTGATGCTACCTTATACCGTCAACTTGTCGGAAAACTTTTGTATTTAACCCATACTCGTCCTAATCTTTCCTTTGTTGTTGGCCTTGTTGCTCAGTTTATGCAAACCCCTCATGAAAGTCATTGGAAAGCAGCTAAACGAATACTTCGTTATGTTCAAGGTACAGTTCAGTTTGGCATTCATTACAGTGCTGAAGCATCTCCTTTATTGGTTGGTTTCACTGATTCCGATTGGGCTGGTGACCCTAATGATCGGAAGTCTACTGCTGGTTATGTGTTCACTCTTGGTTCAGGGCCTATTACATGGGCTTGCACGAAACATGCTGCCATTTCTCTTTCTTCAGCAGAAGCAGAGTAGCGTGGTGCCGTAGAGGCTAGTAAGGAAGCCTTGTGGCTTCGTCAGATCCTATCAGAGTTTGGTTTTCAGCAGTAGCATCCGACTACACTTTGGTGTGATAATCAAAGTGCCATTCAGCTTTGCAAAGATCCAGTTCAGCATCAGCGCAACAAACAAATAAGATTAATGATTAATTACTTAGCAATTAATGAAAAGGTATGTCCCTAAGGACATAACCGTTAGTGAAATGGTACTTACCTAGATATATATACAAGACCTTCATTGTCATTTGTATCATCTTACATCAATTCTTTATATAATATACAATTTACACTTACTATCCTACGATGGATGTATTTGTTTACGAAGTATTTTAATATTTCCGTTGCATATACGACTATAGTGGGATATATATACAAGACCCAAGCATCGAACAAGTTAGTCCAAGATAGAATGAGTCAGCATGACCCCCAGAATGAACATGCCCAAGCACTGAACAAGTCGGCATGAGTGAATTTGGGGTTTCTAGCACGATGAGGGATGGAATGAATGTTGACTCACTTAACTGAACGCCCACCTGATTTGCCCAATGAAATCACATAAGCGACAAAACAAAGTGGAGAGGCATGACAAACTTTGTAAAAGGAACGAAGAGACATGGAGTGGAACGAAATGAGTCTTTGAGGAAGGACTGAATGGGAAGAGAGCTCACTAGAGTCCTATGGTAGAGGTGAGTTGAGTTGTTCCAACCAAGAAGTGAGCTAAACTTAGAACTAACTGAGCTAAGACAAACATGCATGTTTGAATTCATGCAAGTGAAGTCGAGGGAAGTTGTTTTCTTGTGGATTTACAGTGGTACTTGGTTAATGAATAGAGAGTTGTTTATTTGATGTATTTGGAGTAGTTTGTGGGTCGAACCATTATGAAATCTCATATTATAATATAAATGAAGTTGTACACATTATTGTATCTATGAGACATTTATTGTGATGTCCATGATGTATGTCATTATTTATTTTTGACTTTAAACTTGTGATGAAGATTGAATGTTAATTTCACTAGCATAATAAATCTCACACGTGAATAAGAAATATAAATGCAAGAGGTGTAATCCAGAAGTAATAGTCATAACTGGTCATAATCATTGTGATAAACCTTGTTGCTTATTCACATGACTCAACTCCAGGCACCTTAACTCGAGTATATACTTTAGGGGTGTGACACATGCTTACCCAACAATAGCAAGATAAGAATCTTTCCCCAAGCTTTAGCCATATCAGAAGGCTAAGCAATCATAACGAGTTCCAAATACAAATTGGTTTCAAATTCTAAATAAGCCTTAGAGAAACCCCAAATTAACCCCTCAAAAATATGATGATGAGCAACGACCATTTTTTGCTATGGTGGTGGCTATTGATGCTTGAGTTGGCAATGTCGTTTAGATTATCTTGTAATTTTGAATTATTTCACAATGACTAAATTATAGTTATAGCTGGCCTTTCATGGCCAAAGTTCAGTAATTTTGAGTTATTTCAAGATGACTGAATTATAATTATAGCTCTCCTTTCATGGCCAAAGTTTGGATTTTGTTACATATACTCAATATGAATTAATTATGCAAGTTGAAGTTTGGATTTTCTTAATATGTAGTCTATGTATATTAATAGTTAAAGCTGATATTTCTAATAATTATGACCAGGTAGCCCAGGCTTGATGAACAAAGGAAATAGCTAATAATGTGAGCGTGATTAAGGTCATAAATCTTTTGGGAGTAGTTTTACTATCAACTTTTTAATTTAAATTAAACAATTCATAGATATCATTCAGTATGTGCAGACTTCTCAAACCTTTATTTGTACGTTTTAAGTTTATGATTAATACCACCTTAACTGCATATGTTATTGAAATGAAATTTGAAAACAAAATTATTTCTGTTACCTTCTTGCAAGCTCGCATTTTAATCAATAAATTTTGTATTAATGCTACACGACGGATGGAAAACACTCTGCTGGTTACAAGATTTCATTCAGAATGTGCACAATGCATCATATGTCTACTGCCACATGCGTGGAAAACCGGAAGCACTGACTTATTGCTACTGAAATTAGGAAAATAACACAAGGCAAGGCAGTGGCGCTATGGCTGTTTTGCTTCTGAACAAATTAATCTTAGATCACTTCGGCCTCTTAATACTACACCCCTGCTGCTGCTCCCAACCGTTCTCTCAGAAATTTGACTCCCATGTATCTGCAATCAGGAGACTACTCTGTGAGTAATTTGAAAAGTTCTATTTCATGCAAATGAAAAGTTTGATTTTTGGATGATAATGAAAATCAGATATAAATATTTGTTATTATTATTTTATGTGGCTAAGTTTAAGGAAAGGCTAGTTTTAATGTTGGATGGAAGAATTATTGCTCACTAAACCAATTGATCTATGTCTCATAAATATATGAAAAAAAAAATATAATTGAAAAAATTTTCAAAATCAATTTTAATATTAGATGAAAAACTATCTACCTACTAATGAAATGTTATCGTTGAATAAAAACTAAACCCCACATAAACCAATTAATCTACACCACAAAAATATATAACACTCTTACCTGCCCATCATCATAACAGTAGCCTGAGGATTGGTGCCCGGGGAAAATGTGAATGTGGAGCCATCGACAATTCGGAGAGCCTGGACACCATAAACACGATAGTTTCTATCGACCACCTTCCCTACTTGGCAGCCTCCATGATAGTGCCAGATGGTGGTGACAGAATCCTTGCAGAATTGGTCCAGTCTGATCGTGTCATTGGGTTGCTTAGGGATCAAGTTAAATGCCATGTAGGCCGAGAGATTTCTGAGGTCGGACACCGAGAGACTGGAGTTTATAAATGTGTTGAAGTGCCGAGTCTTGATCATCTTCTCTATGGTCTTGATTCCCATCACACATCTTTTCAAATCCCCGGGTTCTTGGAAGTAATTGAAGGCGACAGTCGGATTGTCTTCGACATTGGTGGTCATGAGAGCCAGTCGGCCTCTGGACAGGGGCCCCATGATCTTCTCCATGATGAAGGCACCCTGGAATTTCTCTGAGAATACAACCCTCTTGTGCGGCTTACTCATCGTTTTGGCTTTGAAATTTCCCCTTGATATCTGTATTAACGAAAGATCACGATGGTTGGATATTATTATAGTCATTTTGTTTAAATAATTTGAAGAAATTTTAATTGAATATAACAAATTGTAGATTTTAGGAATATTTTGGAATCTGATAAACTAGATAAAAATTGTTTATTTTTATTTCTGTTTATCAAATTTTAAGATATTTCGAAAATCTATCTAAACTCTAAAAATGTCTAAAACAAAATAAAATTGTTTATAATTTCTCTTGTCAATCAAATTTCAAAATAAAATATGGAAATACTTACTTTCTGCCGTATAGTTTCTAGATGCTTGTGTATGGATTGAGTGGTGGTACCAAATCCACTGGATGCCTCTATGTAGCTGCCAAATTCAGTTATTCCAACGACCTGGAGAAGAGATTTCTCTACCGGGTGTGTGGTAGGAATACAGATGGCATTCATTGGATTATCGCCCATCCCTTGGCCTACGTTGGGCTGATCCAGGACCACAGGAATGCCCATGGATTTGAGATGTTCTTTCGGCCCAATTCCACTCAGCATCAGGAGCTGGGGACTCCCAAGAGCCCCTGCTGAGACTATGATCTCACTCTCACCATTTTTCAGGTACGCCTCGTGCTTGTGCCCCTCTGCATCTTTGTACACAACGCCATGAGCCGTTATCTTCTCATTCCCTGTGTCACAGAGAGAATTCATGGGTGTGGGTGTCACAATTAGTTCAATAGAAAAATATATTAAAAACATTACACATGTAAATGGTATTTTTATTGAGAGATTCTCAAACATTAAACATGTAAATAGTATAGATAGATAAAGTTTTTTTTTGGTTTTTGATGATGAGTGGAGTTATTATCAGAAATATTAGACAGATCATAATATTAGTGTTATTCTTGAAATTTCTAATAAAATAGTATTTTGTGACAAAAAATATTTTAAAATTTGATAAATAAAAACCAAGTTAAATAATTGATTTAATTTTTTCATCCAATTCCAAAATATTTTTATTTCGATATTTGAAAATATTTTACAGAACCAAACAATTTACTTCACTAACGCATCAAATTCCAAAATATTCAACAAAACCATAACTATACCAACATAAACTCATAAGATGCAATAACATACCAAGGTCCAGCCAGTATCTAATTACTTTGGTTAGTGTTCTAGTATAAATCACAAAGCTGTGTACTATAAATTCCTATCGCAGCTACTTAAATATCGCCAGAAAATAATCTTGCAGACTAACTGCTCCCAGCAAGTCACAGTAAATGCCACCCATGTCACTTAAAAGCAACTTAAATGCTCTCAGCTACGAGTGTCCATTGACAGAAAAGCTGCAAATAAATCATAACACAACTGCCGTTGACTAACGGATTCGTTGAGTCAACTCACATTCGGGACCACTGAGCAGTTGAGTCACAGAAAAAATTTACATTCCTGTCCACTGAGCAGTTGAAGTCCAGAGAAAATTTTTCTTACATTTCGGAACACCGAGCAGGTAATCTCAGAGAAAAAAATTTCTACATTTCGGTATATATATAGTGTTTATAGATATATATATATTATATAGTAAAAACCAATATTTACCTATTATTTATATATATACACATTTTATAATTAATTAAGTAAAAAAAATTTCAGACAACCTATAAACACACAGAAAAATTATATATACATATTATGTTTTATTTAAATATAAATATAAGAAAAAAAACAATATATACACTTTGTAATTAATTAGTAAAGTTCTTTCATACAAACTATTAGATATTAAAGAAGAGAAAAAATAAAATAAGAGTTTATATATAAACTTAATATAAACTATGAAAGAGTCAAAACTAAAAGCCTTAAAAATCAATTTAACCATTACACATATTCTCCCTAATTTTATTTTATTTAGCACACCTAATGTTTATTTATTTCAAGAATATATATATATTTGAATTTCTTAAAGAAAATCATTTTTTTTGTTCAATCTAAAATAATAAATAATTGAGCTAGAAACTCATTTTATAGCCAAGTTATGATATCAAACTTGAAATTATTGCTCATGTCTACTTTAATAAATATATATATAGATTATATTCTTGAAAAAAAACTATACAAATTAGATTCACTCCGCTCATATTAACTCTTATTTAAAATAATTATAATAATAATAAAAATAAAATTACATAACCTTATAAAAAATTTATAATTCTATCTAAATATATTAAAATTATATAGCAAACTCATCTAATTCTATCCTATATTAAGATTTATATAGTAAACTGCAACCAGTCCCATATAAAATACACCGTTCATAACATGTTGAAAATGCTGCAATCAGTCTAGCCTCCCAAAGTAATTTCAACCCATAAACAGAAAACAAATTTTATAATCATAAAAATTCACAGCCAGTTCAAACCAGTCATAGTTTTTTCAAACCGCAACTACTGTAAGTTTTTGCAGTAAATCTCTTCACTAGTTCTACGTCTCTGCTATGGTACTCGACGAGGTGCTTATGGATTTCCCAGTGTCTGTGCTGATAGAGCTCCAAATTCAACACATATTCTTGAAAGTTGATGCGCAATCTCAACAACTCACATGCTTCGACATAAGTGAACTGACAAACCAAATGAAGACTTTTTATAGCTGTCCTTCATTCCTATATTTGATGAGACTCTGCACTTTCACCAACCTCCATTACTCGAAGCATTTAGAAATTCAGCTACCACCTCATAATCCAACCAATTGTTACAGCTCGCACAGATTCCTACATTGTCTAGGTTACAACGCAATGAAGGGTAACGAAAAAAACAAACTGCCTTCGAATTGCAGCAAATCCCCACACATGCAAGACATTATCAGCTCAAACTACAGTTCCTAACAGTGTTTTCTAATCTCCTGAATGATAAATACAGAGAAATAGCCCATCCATCCAACTTTAAAAAGAGAAGGATAATTACAGAGAACTAATCCATCCATTCAACATCTCAAAATAATATAATGATTTTAAAAATGATGATTAATGTCCGTAGATTTGAATATACATGTTTTCATAATTAGAAATAGCATTATCAAAAAATTCTTCTAAAAATAACTGTAGAGTTTTTGAAATTATCAAAAACTTTACACAGTTATTTCTATAGCAATTTCATTAACAACCTATTTCATCAAAAACTCTACATAATTATTTAAAGAAGAATTTCATCAACAAACTATTTTAAATTTTATAGAAAACTTATTTTGAAAACATAACTACTTTCAGAAAAATTTAGTCCCACAACTTGATTTCGAACCATGAACAACCTATTCTAAACCACAACTACTTTGAAAAGAATTTCATCAAACAAGATGATTTCCAACTGCGAACAACCTATTCTAAACCATGATTATAAAGATTAGGGCCCACAATTTAAAGGTATTCCAAAATACCACAAGAATGAATTGAACATACCTTGGAGAAAGAGCAGGCGCTCCACAGTTGCATGC
>APFE031424162.1:0-14111 GCA_000404065.3 Pinus taeda | reverse complement strand
TAAGGATAGATCGGGATCAAATGGTTTGAAATGAACTATCTCTATATGATTGATTATGTTTATTCTAGATCTGTATACTGACGCATGTAATGATCTAAACTGGGTATAACTTAAGTTTGAAATCACTGCGAGACATGATTGAATATTTATAGATCTATACGCGGGTTGGCTTTGGTAAAAGCGCGTATGTACGTGGGTTTGGTTTGTCCAAGTAGCGTACACACTTTAATGCATGATTTTATGATACAGTTGATTCTGAATATTGTTGCAGAGTTCAGGGTTCTGCTCTGTGTTCTGGTGACTGCTTTTTGTTGACAGGGTTCAATGATTCAGTATTGGGAGATTCAGAGATTGATAATGCTAGTGTTGATTGTTTGTGAGCTTCAATGATATTGATAGGTCCAGTATGAAAATTTGATGAAACGTGGCCTTCAGATTTAGAGTTTTGCTACTGTGTATCCAGTCTGAAAATTGATGAAACGTGATACCTGGAGGAGAGAAGATTGTAGGTTGGCACCTACGTACTAGAATCTTAGCTAGTACAAGAACTATGGGGGTTGCAGCTCCCTTCCAGGACAAGCTGGAGAACGAGAGAGGGTTGTAGCTCTTTGCAGGTTGCAGCCTGCGTATTGGTAAAGGACTGCACCAGTACATTGTAAAAGAAGTTTCTTATTAAAGGAAGATAGAAACAAATTGCTGCAGGTGGTTTTCACCCACATTGGGTTTCCACCTTATATCATGGTGTTCATGTGTGCTTCTTGTGTGTGATGATCTGTTATGTTTATTGCTTCTGTTTACTGTTCATATGGTTAATGAAGTTCTGATGCATTATCTAAAGATCAACATGTAATGGATTATCTGACTTATAAATAATCTGGATATACGTTAGTTTCTTTAGACACAGTCGCGTATACATGCGAATATCCTTAACTGAAGTAGCGTATATGAATCTGAGTAAGAAAATGAAATTTTTTTATTGATCTGATAATACTGATTCACCCCCCCTCTCAGTATTATTTCCAATAGAAAAAGCACAGAGCATCCATGATATAAGCACTCATATAGAAAAACAGGATTATGCTTTAAGAAAATTTGTGTTTACTCCTAAAATCCAAGATAATGGAAGCTAAATTATCTAAAATTATAGTAGTCCAACAAAAAATATACCCGTTTGAAAACCCATCTATAAGAGTTACCCATTGTTCAAGAAATGTCTATGCATTAGGTTGTGCATAAAGCCTACACATCATAACAACTATATGATAATAGGGACCAACAAGGGAATCTACAACATACTTACCACTATCCTCTTGCTTTTGTTTGTTTGGATCCCCTCTCCATCCTTTAATCAGCTCTGATGCAAGTTTGTGTTCTTTAAGAAATGCCTCAATGTATTTCTTATCATATTTTCATTGTGCCTTAGGAAGATGGTACATCCTCCTCAAGTCTTCACTCGAAAACGATTTAATGATTGCTTGCTTATTTTCAATAATTCTCCTATTGGAAATACTTAGATTATCTATGAACCACCAAACCATATTGGTATATGAAGGAATTCTATGTTTGGCTGCAATTTTGTGTAAGAAATAATTTGCTACATCGTTGTAGCTTGTGTTTGAAACTGGAGTAGATTCATCAACGAATAATTTCCTTTGGGTAACCCTAGGTCCTTCATCTTCAAAGAGTATGCGTATCGCTTCCCATGGAGACTTTCTAGAGTCTATAGGATGAACTATATCGGAAAACAACCCTGGCATAAGATTCTTTCCTTTAATGCTTTCAATTGAAGGAGTAGAATATTGTTGTTGCGCTACAGTTCTCCTCTTTCCCTTCCCTTATTTCGCCATCTCTTCAATGTCATGGTGATCGAAGCTATCATGTAGTAGAAAACATAGGGATGAGAAAAACACTTATCTTCAAAGAGGACTTAGTGCAAATAATGAAATTTCACAATACCAATTTTTCTTTAAAGTGAATCTTCATAAAATCAATATGAAATGAATGAAAGAATTTAAAATTTCGAAAAAAATAAATATCCCCTATCAAACATTAAGTGCACGAATGTGAAATCACGGAGGCTTTCCAATTCAGCACATCGAAGGAATGATATCAGTGAAATATATCATAGGATAATATGAGAAAGTTACGATAATCTGAACTTCTGATGTGTAAGGATTCCGATATAATAATGATCATGATAGATATCGTAGAAAAGGATTCAATGAAATAGGTGCGAAGCATATTGGGGAAGTGATATAAGAGTTTTCATATTGAAGGTTACAGTGAAAGACTTCTAATAAAAGAGTTTCAATGGAAATATCAGAGATATTGGATATCGTAGGTGAGTGATATTGGAGGTGCCACATGATAAAACTTAGGATAATAAATGTGTTGATATAATAAATAACAATTGTGGGGCCAACAAATAATTATAATATTCATTTATATAAAAGTGCACAAGTCTTGATATAAACAATAGTAAAATCCATTTATATGATTATTTTAATAAAGCAGGCAACGGGGAGAAAGACATCAGTGAGGAGTTTTATCGTAACATTCTTAAAAAGTAAGTTACGATATAATATAATTCTGATAGCAGTCTTCTGATATAGCTTTGACTTTGGGAGTAGGGCCTATCGTAGTTTATGTTTATCATAACTTTTTTAAGGTGTAGCTCTGATATGTGAAGTTATGATAAAGGAAAGATCTCAAGCCTATTAAACCTTACAATTAATTCAAATATGTTCAAACTTGATTAAAATCAACTATTTCATTCAAATAAATTAAAACATATAAAATTAAGTGTCCCCATTATTTATTGATAACAAAGTATAAAAATGGGGGGTTATTGAATGGTACAATGCCTACGTAACAAACAAAAGAACAAAAGAAAAATATATAATTTTAAATCATGGGTTTCATGCTTATTATTGATGGTATTCTAGGTAAAAGCATGTTCTTCATGCTTCTATGGTTTTCTAGATCTTAATATTTATTTTCATGAGTCAAAGGAGTCAAAATCATGTTTATAAGGCACTTCTAAGAAAGATGTAATTATAAAAAGAATTATCTATGAGTCTAGAAACTCTTGGAAAATCCAAAAGTACAAGTTGACCCTAACAATTACAAGCCAACCCAAAGGATGGAATTCTACCCCTTGGAATTTCTTTTTAAAGAAAAAAATCGATGCCATTTGATACTCACTCACTCAAGAAGTTTGATATCTCAAGAAAGCATTCAATATGTAGCTACGAAGTAGTAAGAAGAAGAGAAAAAGTCTAGGAGAAGAGACAAGGACAAAAAAACTTATTTTTCTACTCTATCCCTCTCACACATGTAAAGTTCAAGGGTTCCTGGTGGTACAGAAAGATGTTGAAGTTGCAGGTCTGAGTTATAGGAGAAAAACGTGTAGTATCTTGTAGATGAAGGGAAGAATACCCCACCTTGACCTTGTTAAACATGGGAGGAGTTGTCTCTCTCTAGTGAGGTCTTAGGAGGAAGGGGAATTAGGGCTTTTATAGAAGTTCCAAGGTTGAAATTGCAGTATAGAAGTTGCATAACGAGTTATAATATTGAAGCTGGCAGGTCAAAGTTGATGGTTGAAGTTGGTTGGTGTAAAATATGGGAAAGACTTGTTCGAATATTGACTTGGTAATTGGAGAAGGGATTCATCTAGGGTTTGGGTCATTGTGTCTCAATTGAAGAAGATTATATAAGAAGAGAAATTTTTCTAGGTTTTCCCCTTGGAGGGGTTTTCCCCTTGGAAGGGTTTTTCCCTGGCTAAGAGCCTTATATTTATGTCCTCTATTCTTGTTGTTTCATTCTCGATATTTGTTTGATGAAAATATCTAACTAAATAACACAAAAGTAATAATTAAATGGAAGTATTAAGGTTAAAGAAAAATTGAATTAATAAACTACCACATTGTACATTTTCCAACATGGTATCTGAGCTAAGGTGAACAAGGAAGGTAGTTGGAAGGACACTAGAAGGAATTACTTGTCAAGGGGAAGGAAAAAGGAAAGTTTCAAGGATTGAAGTAGAAGAATTCAGAAAGGATTGTCTCTTGAAAGGATCTGATTAAAATATGATCGATAGAACACTTTAGAGGAGGGATCAAAGGATGTTATCATTCATTGCTCTAGAAAGTTGTATTTGGAGGAATCCTAGGGAACATATTTCAACAAACTCTCATCAAATATCTTGAAGGCATCAAGAATTTTGGAGACAATATCAAGAAGAGTCTTGGTTATCAAGTAATTATCATATTATTACATCATGTCTGAATCTACATGTCATATGGGTTCTTTCTACAAGGAAAGATATAAGCTCATTGGAACATCAAATTATCTAGAATGGAATAAAATAATTGATCTGGTACTCACCAAACAAGAAGTGATGAAGTATGTTACTAGGGAAATTACTAAACCTAGCAAAGAAAAGACACAAGAACTAGCATAGTACAAGAAAGGGGAAGTAAGGGCTCAAAGGGTCATATTTGAATCCATTAAATATTCCATTATTCCGTTTGTTGCAAACTTGAAAACTTCAATGGCTATGTATAAAAAGCTAGTGAACTTTTACTTTGTGAGTACATCAGGACAAAATATGTCTTTATGGAATAAGTTGTATATAATTAATAAATAACGGATGAGTATATGGCATATTTTATCATGAAAGTATCACAACTAAGATTCCATCTACAAGGACTTGGGGAAACCATTTCTGATTCAGAAGTGGCCATATGTGTACTAAATGCATTGCCTCCAAAATGGAGTAGCTTTGGATCAAGAATCTACTCCAATAAAGAATCAAATCATCTTGATGAGGTATGGGCTCAATGCATTCTGGAACAATCAAGGATAAAGGTAAAAGATGACATTGGATTAGATGAGCAGTCTCATGCCTTTCTAGCCTAAGCCAAGAAGCTAAAGAGGTGAATGTTTGGAAAGTTCAAGAAGAAATACATGTACAAGATTCAATGATTTAAGTTCACTGATTTTGGACACTTTAAGAGGTATTTTCCAAGCTAGCAAACCAAGAAGAGAAATGAATGAAGTGACTCTTATTTGGTTGAGGCAGTGGGAGAACTTGAAAAGAAGCGGACGAAGGAAGAAGTGAAGGATATTTACTACTAAAGAAGGCTCACTCATTGTCAGGTTCTTTATAAGGATTAATATTTCCTTTGGAATAGTATGCTTTGCATATAATCACATAAAGAAGCATATTATAGTAGCATATTTAGAGTTTACATGATTAAGTTTCTTTGTATAAATCATCTACATAGGTAGAGAAACCATTTTTGCATAATGGTCATCCAAGAATGATCTAAAATTGTGTTATAGTTTTTCATATTTCTTAAGTGGATCATTATGATCCTAGAAGGACCATCATTTTGGAAGGCCCTTTGTAAAGGCATCATGAAAATGGTAGTATACATTCCATGTAATGTGGAAACAATACTATTAAAGGGATGAAGGAATTCAATGGGTCAAGTTACAGGCTCACTTTAGAGCATATAGCTAGATGATTGGATGAAATCATAAGAATTCATGTTGAAATTAAACTTTGGGTAAGACTCATACGTATCAAATCTTGAGAATATAACGTTGTCATAAAATATACTTAAGTATAGAGATATATGATGATTTAAAATAATAGGGTTTGACTTACATAAGGATAAATAAAATATTAAGACTTCCTCTAAAATATGTAAATAGTTATTAACATCCAATATAATCTATGGATGATAAGTTCTAACTTGGTAATCAAGTTCGATCCTTGGGCACTCTCATGCATAAAGTAAGTTTCAAATGGATATGGTTGATGAGGATGTTGATGGTATGAGAAGGCCACCATTAGGTAAGCCTAATTTTAATTATTGTTGGTTATCTAGCTATCACGTTATTTTAGCTATCTCGAAAAATGTTGCAGGGATACATGATAACAGTTGAGGCAAGTTCAACTATATGGGTGGAAATGTATGAAGAATATTAAGGAAAACTCAATATCTCGTACCTGACAATTATGAGGTCAAGATGTTTCGATGTTGGGAATGGAAGGTAGTTATGCGAGAAGACAACCTAAAGGCCAAAGAAGATCACTTTCATAAGGAAGTTATGATCATCTTAGAGTCTAGAAAAGGCTCAATGAATTTCCTTCATGTAAAATATGAAAGTGATGAACAAGAAAGATGATCTTGATCCTGTCACAATATTGAAGAGAGAAGATGGCTCCATGATACCTTGAAAGGAAGCAAGCTCGATGCAAGAGATACAAAAGAAATAGGGATCCATGTAGCTATGAATATCAAGTAGTTGGTGCTCTCATGAAGACAAGTTTTAAATATCGTGTTGTTGACTTCCCAAATAGAAAGGAAGTCTAGAAACTTCTCTATATCTGAGAGCTAGAAAAGGAGTCTCCAGGAAATAAGGATAAAGTTTCTATTATCAAGATTAAAGGAGAATAGGGATATACTCTGGTTGAGAGGGAGTGACCTTGGATATAAAATGTGCAATCTCTTCTTGAGGTGATGAAGAGAGAATCATGAAAGATTGGATAAGCATATGCAATTTCCTTGAGGATAAAGCATCCAAGAAAGGAAAGGTACAAATACGTTATGAGAATGGGACAAGCATTCAAGAGAAGAGTGGTCAAAGAGGAAACATATTATTCGACAAATCAAGTATGGAGATCCAAGATAATAAGAGTCTTAAAAGGAAATACCTTGTGAACATCTAGATGGCGTATGTGCCTTATACGAGTAGTGTGGTATCACACATAAATCCTCCGTGGACAATTCTCTTGAATGAAGTAGAGCTTGTCTAGTTAGGTCTCAAAGACATTGTTGGTAATAATGATGATCATGCTTACATTATTGCTTATCAGTCAGACTCTTCTTATGATAACTTTTTAATTTGAGAATGATGTTATACTAATTGTACAATTATGAACACCTCCCTAGTTAAGAGGGATTGTTTAAAATGTAACTAGTGTCAGTCTTCATGATTGTTGTACTCATTTCAATCTGTGTCCTAAGTAAGAAAAAAAAAAGAACAAGAGAAAATATATTATTTTAAGTGCATGGGTTTCATGCTTATTATTCGTGGTCTTCTAGGTAAAAGCATGTTCTATCAAATATTTGAAGAATCAACATTATTAAACAACGAATCAGATTACAGGTGTGAAACACCACCTGTAAGCCTGCCTCTACAGTACATGCTCTCCCCTTCATACATTACATGAAGAATATATATAACAATCACACATTTAGGGAAGTTGAACTGAATCCTATAAACTAGGAACAAAATCCTAATCTAGGGTTCGGTTTGAAAAATTTCTTCATTAATCTCAACACTCCCCCTTAATGGAGAAATGGATTCACAGATATACCTAACACTTCCCTAAACAACTCAAATTTGATTCTACAAAGAGGTTTGGTAAAAATATCAGCAACATGGTCACAACTATTACAATACTCAATACGGACTTATTTTGACTGAACTTTCTCCCTGACAAAACGAAATTGTGTATCGATATGCTTTGTGTTCTTATGAACTAGTAGATTATTTGCAAGTTTGATGGAGCTCTAGTTGTCACATTTGATCACTATTGCAACCTTTTGCTCTTCTCCAGCATCAAGGAGAAGTCCCCTCAAGCAAACGGCTTCACATGTCATTGCACACATAGATTGATATTCAGCTTTCATAGAAGACAAGGATATTGTGTTATGCTTTTTGCTACTCCATGTAATGACCTCGGATCAAATGTTGAATGCACAACCTATTATGGATCATCTATCATCCACATTTCTAGCCCAATCAGAGTCTGAAAAAACTGTCAATCTAACATCACACAAATCAGTCTAAACAATACCAAAATATAAGGTTCCCTAGAGATACCTTAAAACACCTTTAGCGGCAACTCAATGGCTCTCAAGGGGCTTTGACATGAATTGGCTCAATGCACTGACTGCATAAGCCAAATCAACCGTAGTTGTAGTCAATTAGATTAGACACCCAACCAGTTGTCTATCACATCTGCCTCCTTAGATCCATCATCATTCTGAAGTTTTAAATTCTATTGTAAAGGTACTGTTGCAGCTTTTCACTAATCCATCCTAAACTTTTCCAGTAAGATCCTTACATACTTACTTTGTGACATAAAAGTTTGTCCATAATTTGACACAGGAGAAACCCCCTAAAGGAAATCTCCCTAGCTTTCATAATCACCTTATCATGAACCTGTGGGTTATGGCCCACCTATACAAATCGAAAGCCTTTACATTGTGGGTTTAATAATAAAAGAAAAAAAAAACCCACCAATCACCTACCAGCAATATAACACATAATCTGCCAATTAATGTCAGTCCCACCTAAATGCGTACAAGCAGACCTCAAATAGATTTAAAACCACATCCATAAACTCATCGTGTCTGCTTAGCAATTGAACAGAAATTGAACAACAATTGAACAACAATTGAACAGTAATTGGTCCCACGTTGACTTTCCCTTTTTGCACAGGTGCTTCACTCTACGTTGTTGATCTTACCATTCAATCCAATGGTTGATAGTCACCCGATCATCGCACATCGCACATAGAAATTTCTCCCGACCAAGGTTCATTCACTCATGAATGATGCAATGCGATATTAATCCAATGGTCAACATCAATAATGATCCAATGGTCTATGGCCCTTCAACTAACACATGGGTTACCAAACAACTTAACCCTCATAGTTGACTGTGACGTAAGCGGTTGAAATTTAGATCAATGGCTAGGATTTAGTATGGTGCTTCAACCCCAATCAAGACACCCGTAGACTCCTAACCTTCGTAGTTACACATTTCATTTTACCTTGTTTCACTTTTCCACCAAACTTGGTGTTTCCACTAAATTTCCTTCTCACCTCCAGATCAACTTGTTACCAAGTTCAACTCTTCCAACTCCTTTCTCCGCTTAAAAATAGTGTACCGAGACTTTTTTGGTTTCTTTACTCTGCCTTGCAACTATACCTTAATATCCAACATTTGATAGCACATACGAATCTTTGAATCCACACTTCTTTTAGTTTTCAAACTCATTCCCATGGAATCACACCGATCTTGAATATCCCTTCATCCACTATTTCTTTAACACCACTTCGAACAGGAATACATAATACTCTCTGTATTATTTCCCTTCTTCTAGATTATGTAATTCGTACTTTACTTGACGTTTACATACATCTATTACATCCAAACTGGAATCACATGGATTCTACCTAGATGGTAAGTTTTTTGTCACTCAGAAAGACTTTCATAAATTCAACTTGAATTCATTCGTCATGGTTTTTCACACAGAAACCATAAATTCACAATTACAGATCACTCAACACACAAAAGGAATGACACACATAGTCACAATGAATTTAATTTCCTCATCCATTAAACAAATGTACAGATACAAATAAAAACCTATTTACGATCTAGCTTTGGCTTGATCTGCCTTTACATGGTTTGTATCAATGGCCCTTTCTCATTTCAATGCCTATGGGCTCACAATCCAACCCTCCTGTCTTCTAACTCTCTCTTTTAAGCCTTTGAGACATACAAATTATACACAAAAGGATTCTGTTAACCAATTTTTCTTCAGATCCTCAATCTTCTCAACTAAATCCTAAGAAACCTCTAAGTCCTTAATTAGTTCCTAAAATATATTCTTTATCCTTTGAGGATCTCAACTTTAAACTAATTCTAAGGATCCTCTGTAAATCATGAACTACTTTATAAGATTTACAATATCTTAATCCATACTAATTACTCATCATCACTCATGTTCTCCCACATTCGAAAACATTTACAAGTATCCTCACAATATTTAATTAACTCCTTTTCTAAATGTCTCGCCTAAATCACTCAAAATATATAAAATTACATGAATTAAATACTTAGGAAAACAACTCTTTTGAACACACAAGACCACCTAGATTCTACTAAATGTACACATTTTTGAAACCTTGATGCTCTTGCATCAGACTCCCAAAGCAGAAAATAATCATGATCTCCAGATCATGTGCTTCTAATCTTTTTCCTCTTGGATCCTAGATTTTGTTTTGTAATTTGTCTCTGCCTATTTCTTTTCCTTTGGGTTGTTCTGTTGTTGCTATTATCTGCTACTATTTTCCAGGTTTCCATACATTATTCTGTAATTTCCCACTTGCTATGCTCTCATAGTCTGTTGTTGTATTACTCTTGTTGTTTCTTCTTTCCTTTCTTATGGTTGTCTTCTTCTGAGAAACTCTCATCATTAATCTTCTTACTAACTCAATTTCTTTGTCCAGTATATCCTCTGTCTATTGATTTACTCTAACTCTTAATTGCTGAATTTTGATTACTGTCAACCTTACATCCTTACCCTCTTGTTCACTATTGTCTTTTATAGAATTTCGCACCTTTTCAGTTGTACCACATTGTCCTCCAAGACCATTTTCATCTTCCGTTCATTGCAACTGATAACTTTTCCTTCCTAATTGTGATTCATGACAATTTCTTTGTCATCCTTCATCAACAATTTATTTTGGATATTTATCCTCTCATATTCTAGGTTTCTCATTTGAAGGTCTAACTCTCAATATAACTCAATGATTTTACTTTGAGTAAAATTTGGAAATTTTACACAATCTCCCATTTCTTCATTTTCTGTTGACCAATCATTAGATGGTCCTTCTTCCTCTGGTAAATCTTCCTTAACATCTTTTAGTAGATGTTCTTTCTCTTCTTCTTTCATTTGGCTATCCACCTGCTCTAAATATGTTCCAATTTCTACAAACAAATCTGAAATCATAAGACAATTATCAAAATAAAAAATATATGGCCTTTGTGCCTCTTCTTCCTCTGGCAACCTTTTAGTACATTGCTCTAATCTTTCCTTAACTCCTCTGTGAGCACATTAGTATGCTGATTGAAACTCAAAGAATCATTGAGACTATCAACAAGTCTCTTTTCCACACCATCTTTTTAATGATGCCTCTTTGCACTTGTTTGTTGTAGTGAACTGTTTCTTCTCCAATCTCATTGTCATACTTTGCTTCAAAACTTTCATCTTCTGGAAGGTATTCTTCCATATTTTTGATAGCTTTAAAAGAATGTGTATCTTCTTCCAAACCTGCAACCATACACAAATTATCAATTTTAAAAAAATAGTACCTTATGGTCTCATTTGATGCTTTAGTCATCAAGTCTTCTGGCTGCTTTGAATCATTCATATGATTCAACTCCTCTGTCTCTTCATTACTTTCAAAAAGTAATGTTCCATGTTCTAGTTCACATACCAAAACCTCAACACCTTCTCCGGCATTTTCCTTTTGCTGTAACTCGACTCTTTTAAGCTTCCCTGTCTCCAATTTGACATTTGTAATCTATTCAAGTTCCCTTAGCTCCTTTATTAACTGCATATTTTCTTGTTTATTCCTCTTCCCTTGTAGCCTATGCCACTTCACTTTGTTTCTCACGACATAACCATATTTTTGGTCCTTCTCATTTCTCTGCAACATTTTCATTAATACTTCAAGCTGAACTATCATCTCAGGAATTTCTTTATCATATTTTCATCACTCATTCTCATGCCATTTGCCTTGACATCCTTCTTATTTTGTCCTCTGCTATGATCTCTTTCATAACCTCTGCTCTGATTGTAACTAGTCATCATCCTTTCCATCTCTATGAGTTCCTAACTCACTTTACTATGAGTTGTGCAAGCCTCTGCAATAACAAGTCTCTCCTGTTACCCCTTACCTCACCAAGCTCTCCTCTGGACTTGGTATTTTGGCAAGTACTTGGTTCTCTGTCTCTGCAACCTCTTTGAGCATTCCTCTCTACTCCTTCTAGGCTTCAACTCATTTGCACTTTAAGAAAACAACTGTCCTTTTCTTACAATCTTTAGCTGGAACATTTAGGTTCTGACCACCTGTTCATTCAATTAGAAACTCTTACCATCTTCCTTCATCCCTTAGAAGTTCTACCTGCATCCTCTATGGAATTTCCTTTGTGAGTTATAACAAAACCCCTGCAGTAACAAGTCTCCTTCTTGCTACATATTTTTGGGTTGTGTTATATTCTTTCGACATAGTTAATAGGGGGTTTCAGGGGTACTCGTAACCCCATTTTATGGGGTCCGGGGCAGCGCCCCGGAAAAATTTGGTTTTGGACCCTATGTTAGGTTGGGCGGACCCACCTATGGTTTTGTGCATGATTTTCGCACATGTTTTTTGGACGCGATGGTTTTCGGTCCATGGTATTGGATGCTTCGGCATGTATAAATATGTATTGTAACATTGAAAGGAACATAATGAAAAATCAAGCTGGTAGTCCCGATTTTGGGATCCAAGGGAAAACCTCTGTGCATATGTGTTTTATGTGTTATGCTCTCATATTGTTTATTTTCTTTGTTTTAGAATTCGTATGCAGGTAATTTTTGTACAGGGTTAAAACCTACATTTGGTATCAGAGCTGTTTTGGCTTCAAGGGGATGCCTTTGTTGCTAAGGGGTTTCACTTGGGCATGTGGTAGACCCTGTTCAATGGGAGATCTGCGAGATCGATTCTGGTGGTGAAAGAAGATGGCGAGCAACGGAAAGATAGAGATTGAGAAGTTCTATGGTCAGAGTTTTGAGTTGTGGAAGCTCAAGATGGAGGATCTGTTGGTGGATTAAGATCAGTGGATCGCGGTAGATCCGGGTACTAAACCAACGGGTGTGACCGATGAAGAATGGAAGAAGTTGGATCAGAAGGCAAAGAGCACAATACGATTGTGTGTCTCAGATTCAGTATTGTTGAATGTATCAGGGTAAGCTACGGTGAAGGTTTTATGGGACAAGTTAGGGACTTTGTACCAATCTAAGTCTCTCGTGAATAAACTGTTCCTGCGGAAAAAGCTGTATAACTTGAGGATGAAAGATGGAGACTCGGTGACAGAGCATCTAAATTCGTTTAATACTGTGGTAAGTCAGTTATTATCTGTTTATATTAAAATTTCAGATGAAGATAAGTGCATCAGTTTGTTGTGTTCTCTACCAGATTCGTGGGATAGTCTGGTTATTGCAATAGGTAGCAATGCAACTGCTTTGCAGTTTGATGAAATAGTCTCAGCCTTGCTGACGGAGGAGATGAGACGGAAAAATATGGACAACCAGAATGGTGATGCCTTGTCTGTACGAGGACGGTCCCAGAACAGAAACAAAAATAAGTCATCGAGTGGGAGATCTAAATCTAGAGGGAGATCTAAATCTCAGGAAAACCTACAAAGGTGGTGTGCTAGAAATGCGGAAAGGAAGGGCACTTCAGAAGGGAGTGTAAATCTAAAGCTCCTGATAAAGGAAAGGATCTGATGATGCTCCTTCTGCAGAGGTGAAAACCACCTCAGATGAAGGTGGGGATGTGTACTTGGCTTCTTCAAGTACACATGTAGATCATGAGGCATGGTTGATTGACTCAGGTGCATCCTTTCACTTCACTCCCCATAGAGAGTGGTTCGGCGAGTATGAGATATACGATGGTGGTGATGTCTTCTTAGGAGATGATAGGAAGGCTAGAATCATTGGTCGCGAAAAGTAAAGTGAAGTTTGCAAGGTGGATAGGGTTAGACTTTCCGGGTAGTTTGCGCATATTACTGCGCAGGTTGGCCAGAAATCTAATTTTTATAAGCAGAGTTGGATGATGCAGGTGTGACAGTGTTGCGAGAAGGATACCTACAAGTGGTCGACGAGAGCACTGGTATTATGTGGGGAGTTCGTTGGAACTTGTACAAAGCTGCAAGGGTAACGTCGTGACGGTGCAATAGTTCTATGGTTCCTGAAAATGGAGCAGAAAATTTAGTGGTCTCTAGAGAGAAGACCATGCTGTGGCATCAAAAGGCTTGGACATATTGGAGAGAAGGGCCTTCGAATACTTCATGGTAAAGGTATGGTAGAAGGTATGAGTAATAGCTCTCTGGATTTTGATTTCTGTGAAAATTGTGTATATGGGCAGCAGAATCGGGTGAGTTTCCCCTCTGGTGGTAAGAGGACGAAACAGATATTAGAGCTTGTGCATAGTGATGTGTTTGGACCTGTGAAAGTTCCATCACTGGGTAAG
>APFE031424149.1:58030-112312 GCA_000404065.3 Pinus taeda | reverse complement strand
TTTAATTGCGTTAATTCATTTATTGCCGATACCCGATAGCGATTTCACATCGGAGTAAACCAATATGTCCTCAAGTTGTGTTCCCTTTGTCATTGCGATATGCGATCGCTTTATCGCAATGAAAAAAGATTAATCATTTATGCTAAGACTTTTTGATTGGTTTATTGAAAAGGCTTTTTGGGTAATGTTTTATTTTATCTCTTAGGGCCTTTTTTAATAGAAGTAAGTTGATACCAATTTAAAACCAAAATTAAAAAGGGACCCATTTCATATTATGGTTTTGGGATAATATTGATATGAAATGGGGGGTTGTTGTAGGGCACAACAATTGGCGATTTGCTGGAAGAAACAGTTATCTCTGAAAAGTATAGAAATACTTAAACTTTTTCAAAATAGAAATTTTATCAAAAGGGAAAATTTTAATATAACTAGGTATAGTTGCATTCCAAACAAAATAAAACTTTCTTTGCTGATTCCCTCTTTTGTTAAAAAATTAGATACATTCTAGATTTTAAATTGGCCTCTATTGGTTGATATTAATAAAATAGAAAACCTTTCCAAATCAGCTATTAAAATTAACTCCTTTGTCATAGGTAGAGCCTCTGCTGCCAGCAAACGTTCATAGTTTCGGCAGGGATACCTTTTAACCATATCATTGTCTATTGTCCCATTCACCTTAGAGCATGATTAACAGAATGAATTCAAAACATGTTTTTCACATTTTGTATTTCTTTTCTCTTTTCTATTATTTTGTAAGATAAAAAGCCATTGCCCTGGTTTGGTGGCCAGCTAAGTGACAATGCCATTCACTGGTAGTAATCTAACCGAACAAGCTGGCTCGTGATGAGACCCCTTGTCTTACAATTGAAGTCATTAGCCTGTTTTGGTATGCAGTATTGGTAATGTCGGCTAAACTATTTCCCTATGAACATGGTAAGCAGGCTTGTAATAAGACCTCTTATCTTTTATATCCAGTATTCTTAGAATTACATTCTGAGTAATCACAAGCTTTGGTGAGTGGGATAGACAATTTTCCCCTTAAGAGGAGATGGATGACAAGGTAAGAATTGGAGATGCTGAAATTGGATTAGCTCCTATTTTGATATTGATAACTTTCTTGTGACCAATTTTAAAAATCTAAAAAGATTTACAATATTATTAAACTTTGAGAGGGGTTCACTAAGATTGCAGTGTAGTTTCAGAATGCAATTATATATAATTTCCTAGAAATCATTCCTTCTGTTTAAGACTTCTATTTATTTAAAAGTAAATATCACACTACTTGTTTTGAGCAACTCTTTAAGTATAGCAAAGGTCAAATAGAAGATACCTTACAGCTTTATTTTCTAATGCTCCTACAAACTACAAAAATGCTTTTTAAAAGGAGAAGGGGTTACCTCCTCAATTGAAGAATTTATTTAAGATAAGGCCATTAACAGGGAGAGAATCTCTCAGCCCTGATAAATCTTGTAATATGAAGGTTGAATGGCCTATCTTTTCACAGATCTGAAATGGTCCCAGCCACATATTTTGAAACTTGGTGTGTTTTCCCTTATCTTCATGGGCTTTGTCCCATTTCAGGACTAAATCACCGACTTGAAATTTTTTGGAATTGGATGAAAGTGAATCAAATGATGACTTGATGATCTGCTGATGTTTCGCATGAATGATTTTGGCTTTTTCTCTTTCTTCTTCTAATTTTATAATTTGGTCATGTCTAAGTTGTAAAGAAGAAGAAGGGATTTCTTCAATAAATTGAATTAGGGCTAGAGAAGGAAGGACGAGATTTGTTGGTAGCACTGCTTCTTTTCCATACACAAGTTTAAATGGAGAAGAACCTATAGAAGATTTTTGCGTTATCCTGTCAGCCCATAATGCAAATATTAAAGATTTGTGCCAGTTCTTATGATTCTGTTCGACAGTTCGCTTGATAATTTTAATCAGATTTTTGTTTGTAGATTCTGCTAAACCATTGCCCTGAGGATAATAGTTAGCAGAATATTTGAGTTTAAATCCTCTTTTAATTGCGAAATCAAACATAGCATTGCCTGAAAAGTAAGATGCATTATCAAAACAAGAGCATTCGGGACACCAAACCTGGTAATGATGAATTGGTCTATGAATTCAATAATAGCTTCAGAATTTGTTGTCTTTAAAGGAATCGCTTCAACCCACTTCATGAAGTAATTAGTAGCGGTAAGGATATACTTATGCTGTTTGGAAGAATTTGGGGTAATTTCTCCAATGATGTCCAATCCCCATTGCTCAAATGGTTGTTCAATGTTGACCGGTTGCAAAGGGAAGGCTGATTTCCTTTGTCTTCCACTGGAAGTTTGGCAATTTCGGCATTTCCTTACATATTCATGAGCATCTCTAAACAGAGTGGGCCAATAGTATCCAGCATGGATGACTTTGTGAGCTGTTGTATCAGCTCCAAAGTGGCCTCCTGTTGGTCCATCCTGTAATTCCTGCAAAACCTTTTGTGCTTCAGGTTTTTCAAGGCATCTTAATAAAATTAGATCATAATTTTTCCTAAAAAGCACATCATCAATAATGGTAAAATTTTTTGCTTTCAATCTTATGGCCCTTTTGCTTTTGTAAGACAGGTTGGGAGATGCATATCCATTTTTCAAATAAAATATTAAATCAACATATTGTGATTCAGAGTCAACGATACTTATCTGGTTGATCGCTTCAAATTGATCTGTATCACTTGATTATGGAATGTTAGATGCTCCTGCCAACAACCTGCAAAAACCTTGGCCTCTAACAATCTTTGTTGGCTTGATTTCTAGGTCATATTCTTGAAGTGTTGTTACCCAGTTTGCCCTTTTTTCTCACAATTCTCTTTGGATTAATAGTTGCCTTACTGAAGGGAAAGGAACTATAAATTTTGTATGGGCTTTTAAAACGAAGGGTCTGTAATGTTTAACAGCTTTATATACAACAAAGGCTTGTTTTTCTACTTCGGAGTAGTTTAGTTCAACACCCTGAAGATTTGAACTATAGAATGAAATGGGTGCTTCCAAATTGTGATTGTTGATCTGTGTGAGTACTGCAACATAAGAAAAATCGGATGCGATGGTATACAATGTAAAATGATTAGAAAAATTTGGAGTATTTAGAGCGGGGGCATTGATTATTGATTGTTTGATTAATTCAAACACTTCCTTTTCTACCGATCCCCATTTAAAGACTGAATTTTTCTTAATCATAGTTTGAAGTGGCAAAATGATTTTAGAAAAGTCTGGAACGAATCTCTTAACAAAATTGATTTGGCCTAAAAATGACTACATGGATTTCTTATTGTGAGGAAAAGGGATTTCAGAGATTTCTTTAATCCTATCCAGATCAATATAAATGCCATCTTTAGAAACAATAAAGCCTAGGAGCTTGCCTTGATCAAGAGCGAAAAAAGATTTTTTAGGGTTAAGAGAGATACCATATTTCTTACAGCGTTGAAAGATTTGATTTAAATCATGCAAGTGATTGGATCTCTCTTTAGAAAATATAGTAATATCATCTAAGTAGACGACTATTGTTCTATTAATTAACCTTTTGAAAGCGATATCCATTGCTCTTTGAAAAGTGGCTCCCGCATTAATAAGTCCAAAAGGCATTTTCTGATATGTATATGTTCCCCATTTTGTTCTGAATGTGGTTTTGAGTCGGTCATCAGGATGGACCAAAATTTGATTATATCCTGAAAAACCATCCAAAAAGGACATTAACTCTGAGCCTGCCACCGATTGGAGTATCTGCTCCATAGTGGGTAATGGGAAGTTATCTTTTAAACTTGCCTTATTTAAATTTCTGAAATCAATACAAATCCTTATGTCGCCATTTTTATTTCTGACTGGTACCATATTGGAGACCCAGTTTGAGTGCTGAACGGGAAAAATAATCTTAGCTTTCAAGAGTTTATTGAGTTCCGATTTTATTTTACCCTCTAAGTTTGGATGTATTTTTCTCAACTTTTGTTGAACTGGTTTCTGTTCGGGAAGCATCGGAATAATGTGCTGGATAATGGATGTATCATACGTTTTTAGATCGTCATATTTCCAAGCAAAACATGTTTATTTTTGTGTAACAGTCTAATGAATGCTTCCTTTTCCTCCATGGAAAGTCCTAATCCTAAATTAATGTTTTGAGGAGTTTGTTCAGTGCCAAGGTTTATTAATTCAAACCTTAAGGTAGAGCTCTCGAGCTTCGTATTGGACACAGGTTTAAACCTGTCTTTAATATCGTAAAGATCCTCAAGCTTCACCATAGGCTTTGGGATTGAGTTTTCTTCATGTTTATCTTGCATTTGAATATCATGCTCGTCTTCCTCAATGATTTGATTATCATAGGATTTTTCGGAGGTTAAAAACTGTAAAATGTCTTCATCGTGGTTGAATACTCTCCAATTAGTTACATTGTCAGGAATGGATGGCCTAAAAAACAGTTCTACTGAAAATCTATTTGGGCTATAGTCTTTGGAAGGGAGGAGCTTGGAAGCGACATTAGCTAGCAAGTCGGCTGCCGAATTTTGAGACCTGGGAATGGAAGAAATATTGAATGCTAGAAAGTGGGAGGTGAGCTCTTGTACTAGCGATTGATAATGTTTGAGATGGTTCGAAAGGTAATGAATTGTATTCCTTACCTGTTTAACAATAATCTCAGAATCTCCAAATACCTTCAAGTATTGGACTTTGAGGCCGATCGCTTTATATAGTCCTTGGACTAATGCTTCGTACTCAGCTGTGTTATTGGTGCATTCAAACTCTAGCCTACAGGATAGCATTGTTTTTTCTCCTTGTGGGCTAACCAAAATACATCCTGCTCCTGATCCTTCACTAGACTTGGATCCATCAAAATATAAAGACCAAAATAAAGAATTATCTACAATCTTACTTACAAAATTCTCAGTAACATTAACACATTTAGGCCTTTCGGTCTGCGAAAAATTTTCAATTTGCGATGCGAAATTGTTAACCGAGAAAGGAGATGGCTGGGCAATATAATTGCCGAAAAATGACTCAGAAGAATAATTTCCTAAGATATTGTTGTTGAATGCAATTGGTTGATTTTCTTGTTTAAATTCTGTAACAGTGTGGGTCATATGTTTCTCCCGATCGATCTTTATTTGATTGGGCTTGCCCTTATAAGGGAGCCACATATGGGACCAATCGGTGGAAATATACCCATGGAGCTTTTCTGACCAATCCCTACTTAAAATCAACCCATAGAACTCAGGTATATTGACGACTAGGATATCAATCCTTTGGACTATTCGTGGATCCGCCGATAACCTAATGGTAACAGAGTTTATTTCCCCTAAAACTTGAACTTTAGTTCTATCTAACTGCACAATTTGAATTGAAGATTTCTAAGGTTCTATGTTCAGTTTAGAACAAACTGAAGTAGGCATTATATTAGATGATGCCCCAGAATCAATTAAGCAGTTATGTAGATTTCGATTGTAAATTTCATATGTTAAGAGGAAAGGAGGAGTATGGGAATTTGATCTATCTCCAATCAAAATTGTATCAGTTTGCCTCAACCTCTACCAGAAGGTGGTTGTCCTGAGTCGCTTGCAGCTTTAAGTACTGGAAGAGGTGAAGAAGGAACTGCATTAAGTTCTTTGAGAAGTAATTTTTGTTGATGCTTTAATTTACTAAGTTCAAACATGGTGATGTTTGCCTTAGTTTTCTTCATGTCATCGACAGTATTATAATCCATCGAATCAGATACTACCAATGTCTTAGATGACGAAGGTATATTGGAGGATGAGGGCTGATTCTGAGATACTGTTGTGGCTGGCTTCCTTGTGGGTACCTTTTCCTTTGCAGTATTGGTACCAGCACTCCTTTTCTTTGAATTGGCTTGAACGGGTTCCGGAGTAGCTTTACTCCTTGTAGTGACGGGAAAGGCTTCTTGCTCAGCGTCAATATCGGAATTAGGGAGTATAAATTCCCACATCTCGTGGCATTCAACGACTTCCTCTTCTTCTTCTTCAGATGGTGTAATTGTTTCTTCTTCTTCTTCTTCCTCAGGATCCGAATCTGCATAAGATATGACATTTGGAGGCTTGGACTCAGGTTTTTTAAAATTCCTATAAGGTTTCTTTGTTGAGGACTCTGCTACTTGTTTCTTAATCTCAACCATTTCGGTTGACATGGTTTTAAGGACTTTTTGAAGGCCCTCCATGTCATATGGATCCTTAGTGATCTTTTTCTTCGAATCATCCTTAAAGGACACTTTTTTGGATTTTCATTCTTCTAGGGCAGTTTTCTTTTCCAAGGCGATTACAATTTTTTCGACAGCGAGGGCTTCTTTCATGTTTTCGGCCAATGTAGGCTGTTTAGCCCTATCGACAAAAATGGCTATGTTTGAGGGTAAGGCGGTAATATACCACTCGCTTCTAACTTTTTCGCTTGGCTTATCATTGGTAGGGATTTTTTTCAAGAGTTTGTTAAATTGGGAGTTAAACTCCTTAATGGGTTCTCTTGACTCGATCCTTAAATTGGAAAGGTCATGGACGAGCGCAGCCAAGGATCTATCATCACCGTATTTGGTAAGGAATTGTTCCTGAAAGATATTCCAACTGGTGATGGATCCAGGGGGCAAGGAAAAATACCAAGACCCTGCTGATCCTTGTAGTGTATAGGGAAACAATCTAACTACCACATCTTCTTCAGTCACTCCCTTCAAATTGACTGAAAACATAAAATTATTTATGTGTTCTTCTGCTGACGTTCCAGCATCTGGATTGAACTTTGGTAGCCATTTTTCGGGATAATCGGGTAACATATGTAAAGGTGCAAGCATGGTGACTGCACCAGGACTTCTCCATCGTCTTTGAGCCATTTTAGGAGTACCAGCGATTGCCTGTGGTGTTCCAGGTGCTTGAGGGGGAGGTGGAAATGAAGACTGAAAAGATTGTGATGTTTGAGGTGAAGTCCCTTGGCGAACAAAAATATGTAGTGGTGAAGTGGGTGTTTGACTTCGCATAGGTGATGATGAAATGGAAGATGATGGAGAAAAGGTTTTACTAACAGAACCTTCAGCGTTATTTTTAATCCTTTTTCTTTCGGGCAAAGGAAACTCAGGTGGTTCAATACCTAGTTTTTCGCTTTGAAGTCTGGTAAGGTGAGGAGGTAAGTGGAATTGCGAAGTTTGACTGCCTTGTGATACTTCAAACCTAGGAGGTGAAATCGAGAAGCCTTGAAGTTTCTAGATGATAGATTGAACTTCAAGGGACTCCGGACTTAAGTGTTCTGAAGTATGATGAAGTTGAGTAGTAGTGGTTGATTCTTCCTCGTCTCATCTGGATACTGATGATTCAGGATGCGAACGAGAGGTCTGAGGAGAGGTGGAGGGTGAGTTACTCTTTGAATGGTTTGTAGGTTTTGGCTTACTCGCCATTCATAGCGGATGGCCCTCCTTCTAGCGCCAGAAATTTTGATGCCTCGAAAATCGCTGCAACAACATTGGGGGATAACCACCCAGTCCGGACCTTAGTACAGCTCCTTTTCCATTTGGGATGGTGGCTCCGACTGGATATAATGGGACCAGTTTCCCGATAATGAATAAAAGGGGTGGATGAGTGATGGGTTTTATGTTCTAATGATAGGCGGATAACTTAATCTATCAACAAAAATACAAAAACTAATACTAATCCCGGGAACCATTATTCTTTGTAAATGCAGCGTTTAATCATCTTTGTCTATTGACAGGCATGTAGATGACTCTGTAAAATAAACGTAGATATTCATTCGTTCAAAGATTAATTTATCTAAATAGTTAAACAAAGTGATTAACACAAGATTACTGCATTTATCATTTATATTATCGATACATATATGATTGAAAGAAAAGCATGCTATAAATAGCCAATAGTGGGATGCATAAAGGATGCTGTTAAAACACATATATATAAGCGATAATAGCAAGAGCGATCAAATGACTATTCATATAACAAGAATGAGTCCAGACATAGACAATAGTACCATATGAGCTGCTAATCAATCCCAATATCAATCGCTATTTTAAATTCTTCCTTCAACGCATAAATGCTTTCAAACAAAGATAGTAGTGCACATTTGTATAAAAGCTTCCTTATCAAAATCATAATGATTGGTCCAGTTTCATAAAAGAATATCCCTGAAGTACAATAGTGCAACTTTAGGGTTTAAGTCATATACAAAACTTTACGACCCTTTCTAAATGCATGAAAGGGTCTATAAATACTACTAAACTAAAAAAATCTATGAAAACAAAATCCTACTAAATTGGCATCAATTAATACTATCTATATTCTTGGGGGTGATCTGGCAGTCGGCGATGTGAATCATGACTCGGGATGTTTTCCTTTAAACCTGAGCTAGCTTATCGCAAGCATTGGCTCCACTTGGGGTGGTCCGTTGAGGCGCAAGCTGAGTTGGGCAGCAAAGTTGGCATCCTGAATATCGGGTATGATATACCTGATAGCATCTGTGAGTCATTTGAGGGTGGCTCTCTGGCTGTGTGGCTTCACTAAAAAGAACCAATAGGCATCCCATGTCAAACTGTTGATTCCCGCAATTAACCTTCCATTTTTCTCCAGCTCTGGGTAGCATGAATGCTCCAACATATTTGTTGTTGTTAATTGGCCTGGAGTACATTGAGAAATCATGTTAGACAAGTAAAGAGTATTATTTACCAATTCAACTGAATTACTAGTGGTTGCCTTGCATCTTAAAATCGCTCTTTCTACCTTCATTAACTGGGATTGCCATTCTGTGAATAATATTTCTTTGTGTGATTCCAGAATGCTTGTTAGGTTAGCTGCCTGTCCCTGATCGGAATCTTGCCATTCCAGAAAATTTTTCAATGTTTCTTCGGCTTGATCCAAATCTGTCCTTGCCTTTTCTATTTTTTCACTTATGGATGCCACTAAGTCGCACAATGGTTCTACTTGGGTTATTTGCTGACACAAGAGCTTCATTTGATTTATCAATCCTTTGTTTAATTGAAATGCCTCTGCTTTAAACTCATCTACCTGCGGGAAATTTTTCGTTTGCTCAAGTTGAGCTGATAATTGAGCGATCTACTCATCTTTGGATTTTAGCATTTCCTCAGTTGATGTTTTTAGTTGCGCCAATGCCACCGATAGCTCCTTTTTCTTTTGGACTGTGCTATCGTCAATCCTCTGTTTTTCTTCCTGCAATTGCTTAGTCAGCTGATTGTTTATTTGTTGTTGTACTAGCAATTGTTGTTCTGCTTGCTCTGCCTTCTGCTGCGCTTCCGATAATTGTGCCTGTAGTGAAAAGATGTCCTGATCTTTTGTCTTTAATAAGCTACTCACCTCTGATGCTTTATCTATTGTCGCCGCCGAATAAGATCCAGCATATGGCGATAGCTTTTTCAATTCATCGGAGGGGTCAAATTCTTCTTTCCATACCACATTTCCCGTTACTGTTAGTTTCCTCTGTCATTTCACTACAACTTTATGCTTTGGGCTATAGAAGACATCCAAGGGAGGAATCTCTTCAATCTGCAAAATGATTTCGCCCGATGGATCCTTTGGGATTATTTCCGCTTCCTTTAATTTGGGTGGGTCGTTGGTTTCACCCAAAACCTACTTTGATGTCGCTTCCTATGTGTTGCCCTCTTTTGAAATCTCGTCATATTTAGAGCATTCTAGATTTCCGATAATCGAATTAAATTGCTGCCATTCCTGGAGCAATTTCGGATCAATCTGTGTATCTTCATTTACTTTTGAACTGCTCTGTTCTTGCATTTTCGCCTGGGTCTCTTCCTGTCTCTGATCATGCACTTCCTCCTGCTGCTTTGATGTAATAGGAGGTTCTTTATCAAGTCGCTGCTCAGGGTCGCTTGATTCTGTTGTTGGAGTGGTCGCTAACAGGTCTAGAGGCAGAGTTTGCAACCTCTGCTCTCTAAGTCTGTTGAATTCGACCAGTCCCTCATTGTTGTATTTAAGTATGGCGAGCGATTTAACTTGATACAACGACTCGGCCGATGCGAACAAGTCCTCAAATCTGTCTTCTTTATACTCGAACTTGGCAAATTTGGCCTGGTCGAGTGCATTGTAGGCGACTTTGTTCGGATCGAATCGCCTGCTCGGTAGAGTTGCCAGGGTCAGTGAATTTATTTTCTCAGCTTCTTTCTCTGCATGTTTGAGATCATGCAAAGTGTAGATACCAATTCTCAAAGGAAAAGAGGGCCAGACGTGCTTCTTAGCTTTCTTCAGAATTTGTGTAACCCCATCGGCATTGATCTGGTAGGCTATTTCCCTGGCCAGTAGTTTATCAGGGATGTATAGAGGAAGAACGTGGGGCTTGGTTTGACTGCCAAAAACTCTGATATAGGTGAAATTTTCCTCCCCAAACCAACTCCCTATGGAAGTTAAATCCACCCCTGCTTGGTAGGAAATCTTAGGTGTAGGGTTATTGAAAATGGAATAATGAATAGGCAACATGAAACCGTTGCAGATTTGATACAAATGGTGTTTGTAGTTGGTCTTCCACAAGTTTTGATGGTATAAGTGGATGGGTGAGGGGTCTTGCGACGTCCACCTCCATCCGAGCACAGGAAATTCAGAATTAAAACATAAAACATCTAATACATAGGCACTGTAGTAAAATGGGGGAATGAACCTCTCAGTGACGCGAGACTTGAATCTGAAATCAAGAATTGCAGATGCTAACTTATCGGACAGTATATCTGCCCAATCCATTATTTCGCCACTACATGCCACCTCCATTAAGGGGACCATTTCTATGGTAAAAATTGGCCGAATCATGTAATCCCCACAATCTGCACATCATTATCCCAGCATAGCAATAAGGAGAGCATAGAGAATCGACCGAGTACTTACCCGAAGATTTGTGCTTGTGCTTTGCTGGATTTTGTCTCCAACCCAGAATGGGTTTGGATTCAGTCTTATTCTTAGCTTGGAATTTCTACAGGAATGTCGTGTTATACTTCTTCTCTGCTTCCGGCAAATGATACATTTGCCTTAGATCCTCGGCTCGAAAAGAACCGAAAATTCTCCCATCTGTGGTGCTGAAAGTTCTGTCGGTAATTGTGATTTCCTGAATCGCCCATCTTACCACATCTGTATATGGGAGGATTTGCTCCCGGGCCGTTATTCGATGAAGAAAAGAGTTGGCTAAATCGCTCAGATTAGCCTCGGATTTGCTGGTGCTGTCGGCTGAAACTTGTATTGTTGTCACCCTCGAGTCTTCGGCTTCGATCATATTATATGTGCCTTGCCAAGTAGCTCTGGTAATTCCTAGGCATGTAGTGTCCGATATGAGCCCTTTCTTTTTATTGCTTGGATCAACAACAGGTTGCCCTGTGGCCGGCGAAGCGGAAGCCATTGTGGTTTTCTTGGACTTTTTCCCCATTCTTGTTAAATCTGTTTCTGTGGAAGAATTATGCACAGAGACGATGATGGGCGTAATACAGGAAATGATAGCATAAATCGAATAGACTGAGATATATAATGATAAACACATGGCGAACGATTTACTTAAGGTGGCCTCGAATAAAATATGTAAACAGATCGCAGGCTTACTGTTTCATTAAATGGCCGTTAAAACCTGTCAATCCGTCAATTCGATTAATGGCCGAATGATTTATTTGAAGTGTGCCTTGGGAGTTTTGGCGGTTGAGCGCGGATGAATGGCTTTTTGAAAGATAAGGCCTTAAATACGAATAAATCGTGTTAAACCACTTTTAAGATTTTCCTTGAAAACTGCGCTTTTGCCTTTCTCGCAATCGGGCGTCGGGGGAAATCATAAATCATTGTATTGGTTCCATTTGGAATCCCCAATCGCCAATAGCGATATCGCATCGCGTTGGGAGTAGCGAGTGGGGCAGTTAAAAAGGCGTGCATAGTCAATTGTCGATTATCGATAGCGATATCGCATCGCATCGGAGCAAGAGGGAGCTTTATTGCGTTAAATCATTATCGCCGATTGCTGATAGCGATATCGCATTGCATCCGAGCTAGGCGCTTTAATTGCGTTAAATCATTTATTGCCGATACCCGATAGTGATTT
Organism: Pinus taeda; assembly: GCA_000404065.3. NCBI lineage: Eukaryota > Viridiplantae > Streptophyta > Pinopsida > Pinales > Pinaceae > Pinus > Pinus taeda. The sequence continues at coordinate 100,259 of APFE031424149.1, read as the reverse complement.
TGCATCGGAGTAAACCAATATGTCCTCAAGTTGTGTTCCCTTTGTCATTGCGATATGCAATCTTGCGATCGCTTTATCGTAATGACAAAAGATTAATCATTTATGCTAAGACTTTTGATTGGTTTATTGAAAAGGCTTTTTTGGTAATGTTTTGTTTTATCTCTTCGGGCCTTTTTTAATAGAACTATGTTGATACCAATTAAAACCAAAATTAAAAAGGGACCCATTTCATATTATGGTTTTAGGATAATATTGATATGAAATGGGGGGTTGTTGTAGGGCACAACAAGGTCTCAATTTTTGGTGGGAAATCCTTGATGCTCTTTTCTCCTCCAAAATTTCATCTGTTGATCATTCTTCTTCTTATGTGGTTGGTCTTTCATATTCTTCTCTTTCTAAATGGATCTCTTGTAACACATGGTAATTTTCCAATCCTTGGCCTTATGGCCAACATTGTCACACAAAAAACATCTAATGCGACCAAGGGATAGAGGAATCGCTTGATAGAGTTTTTTGAATAATTTTTCATTCCTTTCATGTGCTCTGCAACCAATAGCCCTATGGTCAAAATAATTGCATGAGAAAAAATAACCATAAAATGGAATATTATACTTGAATGAAAGAAAATTTCTTTACATGCATGCTTGATGTGGCGTCTCGTTTGGCTACTCCTTTTGATGAGAGAGTTTGATCTCATCATTACTTCACATTGTTGCTATGTTTCTACGAACTCCGTAAGTAGAACACTTGCCAATTCTATTCTTATTCTTGGACCTCCTTCTCTTATTATACTACTTCTTTCATGGCTCATGGATCTCATTATTCTTTCTACAACTAGATGCTCCAACAATTTTTTATTTGCTTGTAGATGTTTCAACACTAGTTTTCAGCCTATATACATCTTCTCTTGTAGAAATTAATTCAACCCTCAATCTCTCAATTCTTATTCAAGTGCCATTATCTTGGATTTATCATCATTTTTTCTACTCAATCTCTCTCTCTTATCACTTGTGCCTCTACCTTCATCTTCTAAGGAGGATTGATTAGTTACTGAAATGAATTTAGAATCCTTTTCATTTTTCTCCATTTCTGAAAAATTCAATTTTCTTCCAAGGTACAAATTCTTCAACTTTTCCAACATTTCTTTGATAGACTCAGAATGCTTCACATGCATGCTATCATATTTTAAAAAATATTCAAAATAATATTTCCTAGACATATCATAAATTTCATCTCCAACTCCATACTCTACTAATACCAGAATATTTTCATCAAAAGATATAAAATATGAATCCAAATTCACTGTCCAAGATGAAAATTTACCTTCATGAAGTATTGAAATACCTTGCTGATCCATTTTGGAAAATTTGAAAAAAATTATCCCAAAATCTCCATGATCCACTCTCTAGAAATCAAGCTACAATTAAGAGGCCTACTCTGATACCAATTGTTGGAAACTAGATTACTACTGAGAGGGGGGGTGGTGAATCAGTAGTATGTCACTTTCAAAAAAAGATTGCAATTACTTAATCTTTTATACAATACACAAAATGAAACACAAAGCCATAGATTATGTCACCAAATACAAAAATGAAACCATAAAAATAATCAACACAAAATACACAAGTCTTTTTGGTGGAAAACCCATCCCGGGAAAAAAACTACCCTGTTGTTGTCGTGTTGCTCAATTCTTTTATTATATGTTGAACAAATTATACATGGATCAGTTCAATCCTAAGATTTGGAAGACTTGACTTCTTTCACATTATTTTGTTCCTTTCACACAAGAACTTGTTTCTCTCTCAGATCAATGGACTACCATTCGTTAAAGACAACCAGGATCAACGATCCTCGCTCAAATTCCATTGGACTATCCAACACCTATTGGATGGAGAAAAATATTACCTCTAATGAATCCACCAAGTAACTATATACTCAAAGCCTCCATGCCTTCACTTCCTCCATGTAAGCCCCGTTTCATATATTTTTATACTCGACTCCTAGAACTTTCTCAACATGAGCACTACAGAAACATAACATCAAAGCTCAATCAGGTATCAAATTTGTAGCACAATATTCCATAAAAAAAATAGACACAAAATTATCCATACAAGAAGGAAAGAAATTTTCTCAAACTCTACTCCAAACCACACCTCAAAATCTAACACATTGCATAAACATATGGCCGAAAAAAACTTCATCTCATTGCTACTACAACTGCAAATTGGTTTACAAAATATCCATAATATGACTCACATAGTTTACAAGCTCTTCTCCACGCACTCACTCCATAAACACCACTAGACAATCAATCAACTCACAATGAGATTTCTCTAATATGTATATGAACACAAGTTCTTAACTCAATAATTAATCAGAACTACTATGAATCACAACTATGTCCATACGCCTGATTTAATCTGGATTCATCTCATTGAATCTATCAACCACTAACTCCTTTAGCCTTTTTGACATTTTCAACTTTAATCATCTTCTGGAGGTCCCACGAACATTTCCAACAATAAACTGAAAAGTTTGATCAAGGATGTTGCCAAAACACAAAAATTAACTCAACAATGTGAGGAATATGAAGCAATTTTAGTGAAAATGCCATAGTCACTCCCTTAGCACTATCATGCAAGCGACTAGAGCTATAACCGATCCCTTGGTCCTACCTACATGTGATTTTAGCTATCCAACCACTCCATTGACTCGAGAATCATGTGACTAGGGCTTAGGATTAGTAAAAACATTAGTTATTTAGTCTTGTACCTCTGCCATCTGATGGAACATCTTCTCTAGTGTCTAAACATTCCTCCAAGCCGCTAAGATAAGTATTCAATTTGAAGAATAATCATGGAATAACTCAATGAAATGTAACACATATTATGCCAACCTTAGAACCAAGGCCAACTCCTACATCTCCTCAAGCAGTAACCACAACATCCCTAATGTTTGTCGTATTATCTCCAACACCTGTAGCGGTATCACCATCTCCTATAGTAGAAACCTAAACACCCATAGTAGTAGCATCAAGGCATACAACTACCTTCATCATTGGTAGAAGAACCTTGAACAAAATAAACCACATCTCACGCATGTAGAAGCACATGAAATGTCTCCAAGACATGAAGAGACGTCTGGAACATTTAGAAAAGAACTCCACCCACCTACAGCAGCAACATCTCCAAGCTAAAATGCAACATCAACACCCATGGCTGTAATCCATTCCTCCTACAGCAACAACATCTCCAACCAACTCAACATGTCTAGAATCCATCTTCTCATCAACCACAACATAATATCCACTAGGTCTAGTCATAGATACGTTCACATCAATGCAAGCTAGCAAGGCCATCATCAAGAATCCATCTCCAAGCACTTGTCACACATGGATATGAACAACAACACCAAGAGCTTGTTGATATGAATGGAAATACTACAATGCTAATAGTTTAGGGGGATTTGTGAATGTAAAGAATCAATGGTTTACTTTTTGTATGTGTGTCTCATAAAGGATAGTTGCGTATATATGTGAGTTTTAATCTAGGAAGTTACGTACATTTCTCTACGTTGGATAAAAAGTGGCACAGATTTAGGGGGAGCCTCTGATGTCTTTTTATCAAATGTTTGTTGGCATTCTGGCACTGACATGCATTTAATGAAGTCTATTAATAATGTGCATATGATGCTTAGGAATGATGAAGTTAGGAGTTGTTTCAACTTTTATGCTTTTGTTTCTAATGAAATATTTCCTTGATGCACTTGTTGATTGATGTGTTGGATATGATCATACTTGATGATGACAAGTTGGCATAGTTTTAGGGGGAGCATGCTCTATGCTTATAAATGATCCATTCTTGTCATTATGGCTTCTTGAGAATTTCTTGTTGCATGATGATTTATGATGAATAAATATCATTACTGACCTATGGATTTTACTACGGTTGTTACTAAAGATACATCTATTATTGTCATTTTATCATTAGTGATGCTGCTTATATGTTTCTTGTGTTGCACTTAGTGAAGTTGTTAATCCTACTTGATACACTTGATGAAGAGGATGTGCATGCTATGGTATTATTGGTTCTCCCACATGTTTTTTATGCATGTATACACTACCTATATGCTACATATGATGATGTATAGGTTTCTTTAAGATTGTGTCTCTTCTTATGTGTGAAGAGAGCATGTTGATGTTGATGAGATGAGATCAAGGATATGAGTTACTAACAAAGATTGATTGCAAAATATTATGCTATGAATAGTTGATGATGATGAGTTCATGATTTACTCATTGTTGTTGAAATATCTCATTGATGAGAGTATATATACATATTGTTGTCACTATGTCATGGGCTATCAATGATAGATGAGCTATAGACAATTATCTTATGGATGATTACTTGAGTTGAATTATGGTGAAGTTGTTTATGGTGTGATAATTATACTTGATACACTTGATGAAGTCTATGGTATGGTAATTATTGATGAAAAAGGTTCTCCTTGTCTTTGATAGATGCATGAAGATAATATGATGCCATCGACATTATTTCTTATGGATTATAGTTCTTGCTATATGTGGAAAAGGTATGCTACATGAAGTCAAGATGATGTTTATTGACATGTTGATGCTATCAGATGTTTATGTTGTAGATTTGTACATGGAGAATGATGGTTGTCGATGACTATCATGGTCTTGCTACCTCATGATGGAGGTTCCTGTTTTTTGGTTATAAGTGTCTAATCTATATCTTAATGTAATGGTATGAAAAGACCCATGTTGTAATCATTGTAAAATTTAGTCATGGATGGGCTATGTATGTCATCCATTCTTTCGGGAAATTGATGTAATATTGGGTCAAATATGTAAGCCCACTATGTTTCGTGACTGATGTAATCTTGAGTCATTGGTTATAAGTAAGGTCATTTTGGTTGAGTCATCATGCCATGACTCTATTTAAAATTTTTAGAAGATTTAGCATATGCTCAGGGGGAGCATGGTCAGTATACAATTTTTATACGCATCAGATCATACCTAAAATGATCCTCTCTACAAAGGGGAAGATAATCCTTCATTTATCCTTTTTCAACCCTTTTCCCTTAATGTCAAAGGGGGAGAGACTCTTTGTATTTGAAGAATAATTCTTGGAGAGGAACTTGGTGAAAATTATTGGTATTTGTAGGTGTGTTTGCAGGTGATTACAGGGGGTGACCAAACACCAAATTGGTTTCCATCAAGTCCAAAGGGGGATATTGTTGGCATTATGGCTAAATTTTTTTTATCCTTTATGGAAACCTACTTGATAAAGATGTCGACATTGTGATAACGGGATGATTATGATAAATAGTAAAAATGTTACAGGTCATATGGACAAAGGAATGTTAGTTCAGAGATAAATGGATGGTAAAGGTAAATTTTGAGAAAGTATATGTGAGTCGTGAGAAGAAAGGTTGCGTACATATGCAAGTAGTGTGAAGAAAAGTTATGCATAGAATCTACACCATTGTAATTTGAATACCAGGGGTCTTTACCATGGTATTGGCCCATAGTAATGAAGCAACAACAATTATTTGATCCTGTCAAAGAATATTAATGATATTACCAAGGGATTTTTCTAAGGTATTGCCCAAGGCTAAAGCTATATAAGGAGATGAAGATCAAGGTGTTAAGTGTGCAAGTAATTTGTTATACATGTGTGATCTAATTTTGAATAGGTTTGCACGAGGGAGCAAGGGGAATACTCAGATCTAAAGTTGTGTTGAATTATATGCTTCATTGATTTACTTATTGCAAATGTCTAAGTAAATAAAAATGATAGATCTATGGTTATAATGATGCTATGATATAAAGCATTTACTCAAAAGTTTGTAGTATTGACAGTCAAGGTTGTAGAAAGTGAAATTGTATTTGTAGTGAAATTTTTTAGAACTATACGCAGGTGCACCTGGGAATAGTCGCATACATACGTGCATTTGTCTCTGTAGGGTCACGCATAAATTTTGAAAATTTATACTATATGTTGAGATCTATATGTGGATGTTGTGACTGGTAAGTGTGTACATATAAAATTTATAGTGTATGTTGAGATTTGTATGTTGATGTTGTGCATGGTAAGCATGTACATATGCTGATATGTTTTGTGGAAGTTGCGTATATATGCTAGGCTTTTGTAGCATGACTTGTTGATGAAATTTGGCCAGTTATGTTATGATGATTGTTTTCTTTGATGATGTCTCTATTATGATGATTGGTATCTAACAATGTTGACTGGGTTAAATGTGGAGTGGTGTTTTGATTGGTAATGATGTTATAGTATGGTCATCTATGTTTGGTTCATAAATTTTTGATTGGTTCAACGATCTGTAACTAGTGAAATGGTTTATGTATTGCTCGGTGATTGATGATTCAATGTTCAATATTATGAGATATGTACACAAGTATAATAAAGAGGAAGTGCATACATACATGTGTATGCTTCAAAGAGGTATTGTATACATTCTAAAGTATTTCTTCTCAGGTTTTGTAGTGACACCACTATATTTTTGTGATGATGAACAATGTATGGTTTGGTAAAATGGATATGCATTGGTATGATCTGATGGTTTATATATGTTATGGATTAGTTTCATCTATTTACATTGGTTTATTGAGATTCACTGATTGGTTTGATGGTATTAAAGTGTTCTAGTTGGTTCAGTGATTATATTTTAGTTTCAATATTTAGTTTGATATTGAGCTTAATTATGGGCATGCGTCCAGTTTAAAAATATGATGAAATGTGGCCTACAGGTTTTGATGTTTTGAGTCAGGTTGATCTAGTATAAAATATTATGAAACATATTCCATTGAGTTGTCGTGGTTTGGAGCCTTCAGAGACAGACGCAGAGCTTCCTTCTAGTGGCAACTGGTAAATGTTTACAGGGGGTAGGTGCTCCCTTCTGGTAGGAGTCAGTAAATGAGATCACAGAGATTAAGCTCCCTTCAAGTGGGTGTTGGATAAAGAGAGAAGGATGTGGATTTATGTAGGTGGGTGTCTTCATACTAGTAAGAGTCTTATCAGTACATGATTGTAAGAATTTTTCTTAATAACAAAATAAGAAGACAAAGAACATGACAATGGTAGTTTTCTCCCACATTGGATTTCCATCTAAAATATTGATGTTTTCATGTGTTGTTGCATTGCTTATATGTGATGATTGATTCTACTCTTATTTCTCATGATTACTTTTTAATTAATGAATAATGAATTAATCATGCACTAGTTAAATATGAACATATGATGAAATATATGAAAAGTTAGTTAATTAGATATACATTGTTTTCCTTTACTGAAGTCACATACATACACTGGCCGCGTGAAGGATAGTAGCATATAGAAATCAAAATATGAAATGAAAATTTTAGAGTGACTTTAAAATACTAATTCAACACCCCCCCTAGTATTTTTCCCAACTGATTTTAGTGTTGGGAATTGTTTTTCTTATGGTATGGCATTGAAAATATCTTCCTTTTTGGATTTTAATTTATTTCATGTTATTCTTCCATTACAACATCATTGTTGCTTCGATGTTTGCTTCCAATATCGAATACTCTTTAACTTCTAATATGGCTTCCATTATAGTGTATTTTGTTGCTTCAAATATTTCTTCCATTATTACTTCTTGATTTGCTAACTTAATGGCTTCTTTGTTCGCTTCCTAGAGAACACTAAGTTTGGCTTCCAATATTGCTTCAATGATTACATCTTTGTTTTCTATGTGAATTGCTTCTTTTTCTTCTCAAGTAATGCCAAGTTTGGCTGTTAGTATTGCTTCCATTATTACTTCTTCGTTTTCTACTTGAATTTCTTACTTTTTTACTTCTTAGGTATTGCCAAGTTTTGCTTCCAATATTTCTTCTGGTGTGCTTCTATTTTGGCTTCAATTGCCATGTCCTTTATTACTAAAAAATGACCATTTCCATTCCATATGAATATCAAGGTATGACGGAATCGAACCACCAACCTCTTGCTTGTAAAGCATGTGCTCTTACATTGATCTAGAACCCTTAAAAGAATTAGACTTGAAAAATTTAGACCTTGACACTTTATAAATTGTAAATTCTACAACCTTCAATAAATTATAAAAAAATTTAAAGTATTGGAAAATCTTTTACTAAACAAGAAAAAAGCATCAAAGCTACAGGTCCCTACCTAATGGTTATGGAAGTTATGAAAAATGGGTGGATGGAAAAATAGTTAAGTATAAAATACTCAATATGTTTAGTTGAAAAGTGTTTTTTGTAGTATGGGGTAGATGAATGGAAAAAAATATTATGTCAATCCAGGGTTCATGGACTTCAAGTCATAGCACTCGAAATTCCAGAGAAAAACTTTAGTGACCTTTAAAAATCTCTAATTTTTCTAGACGTTATCTGCTCAAACACTAGTCGATCCTGCAATCAAAGGAGTTCATTAGAAACATAACCCTAATTACTCCAAACATTAATCTTGCAGTCTGCCAACTATTGGAAGAAAAACCTAACTATCAGTAACTGAAAAGTGAAACCCTAATTTAGTAAACCAAAATTGTTGGCAAGCAAAACCCTAACTACTAATTAATTGGAAACTTAATCACTAGCCCCTTGTTTAACTAAGAAAACCAATAAAATTGTCTTATTGAGCTAAGAAAAATATAATTATAATTACTTAAGCCAATAAACTTACACAATGAAAGATACAACTCTAATATCAATCGTACACTCTTATTCTACCTTCACTCAACCTTTGTTTAACTAAGCAAACAAGGAAAAAGATGAAAAAATGTGTAAGGTGTCAATAAAATGCATCCACTATAAGTATTGCATAAATCAGTAAAAATATCGTTTCTCTAATCACAACCATACATATCCTCAACAAATGTTTCACATCCTCAAAATAAATGATAGATTTAGAAGCGATATTTCAACAAAACTAGTGCAAGAAGGAAGCCAAACATAAAGCACCTTGTAACTCTAAGAGCATGAACCAATACTCAATAAATAATCTCTCTTAAAAGATATAGGCATAAAAGGAATACAATTCAACACCTGCAATTAAATGAAGAAATTACAAGAATATCGTGCATTAGTACATGAACAAATTACAAGTGCATAAGAGTTAATCGACTTGTAGATAACTTGGAAGACTTGAGATGTATGGCCTCAAAGATAGGAATTTTATAATATAATACCCCTTTCCAAGAAATGTTGATCAATACTTATAAGTGCAAGTCATAAGTATACATATATGATTGGAATGTTTAATATTTCAAACTCTGTGGGTTAAGTAACAACGATAGACAAATTATGCAACTTAATGATTAAATTTGTTGACTTTATTTCTTATAAAATGAGGTCAAATGAAAATGTTACAAAGTGTGTATTAAGATAATATTCGATTAGTTCTATGTCACTAAGTGTATTAAAACTTAAATCCACAACTTCTCAGTCCCTAATCAAGCTATAAGTCCTACCAAGTTCTAACAAGTTGTAAAGGCACCTAAAACCATCCATAAGTCTTGCATTCTAACTTAGGATCCAAGTTACAGAAGTTTAAAATGTCCATAAATACATTATCTTATATAAGTATGAATAGATACAGACAAGTGAGTCTAACTAATATTTCAATTGACCTCTATATCAATATTTCAACAACAATGCTTGAAACCTTAAACCACAACTTGCAACAGAGTATACAATAAATGATTGTCCGTAGAGAAGAATAAGAGGTGACTAATATAACTTATGGTCACTTCTCATACCATAGGTACATATAAAATTTATTTTCAACATTCTCCACACAATTTCCATATCTTTAGCATGAAACAAATACAAACTAGATATATATTAATAATTTTTGTAGATATTAGAGAAGAGAAATCATAAACCATAGACACGATATTATTAAGTTTCAAAATAAATATTGATAGTTAACACTCAATGAGGAATCAAACGCACATCTTAATAGGTCAATAATCTATTATAATAGGATAATGTTCAAGAGTGGTGACAAGCTCGGTTATTCGAGCCCAAACCATCCAACTCGCACCCTCTAGGAAAAACTTAAATCACAAGATGTAATTTTTTATTGAATACTCCAGAAGATAGAAAAGAAACCTGGCATGACTATTGTATTAAACTATGCCCAATATTTTACATCTGAGGCCATCTACTCCAGGTTCAAACAAATAATACAAGACTATAGTAACATCATCTCCCTAGCACAGGGAAATGACTATTATTTTTATACATGTTACAATACAAAATTAGGCTGTAACAACCCTTTTTTTTTAATTTGAGGCTGATTCAAAAATTCAGGAAAATTGTGCATTTTTAACAAATTGACCCCTTTGTATATCCCATACCATGGAAAATTTTGGAAACAGGATAAAAAATTACTCAATTTTCTATATTGATAACAAAACCCATGTCTGAGAATTTTCAAATTCAACCTCATCTTCACGAAAATTGAGGAGGAAGTTGGTTATTTGAAAAATGTGACAAATTTGGGTTGAAGCATTAATTAGCTTCTAAAAATACATCCATATGACATAGTTGTGTTTTGACTCATTTGGGAGCATGAAAACATCATTTTGAAAACAAACCATGTCCCAATTTTTTCCTAGAAGTGCACCAATATGTCAAACACCAAATGGGTACAGGAACTGTACTACTGGTGCAGGAATTGCATAACTCATATTAGTGATTCATAAAATTTGGAAATCAAACAAAAACTAATAAATTTCGATTGAAATAAAATTAAACCCAATTTTTCATTTTTGCATCAAAAATGTGAGGAAGTAAGTGGTAAATGGGTCACAAATTGGTAAAACAAGGGGGGTAAAATAAGGCATCATGGAGGAGAAAAGAAGTATTAAATATGAACATTATGGGACCTAAAAAATACTCAATTAGATGTGAAACTTTGAATAAATCTATAGCCTATAAATGACCAATAATTATCAAACCTAAAATATACAATTGCACCAAAGATTGATTTCTCACCTTGTGAATCATGTAAATATCTTGTGACAACACAAAAATCTACCTCTCAAAGACTAATTTACATGCCCAAAAGTAAAAAGCAATGCTTATATATGATGTAATTATAACACCCTCCCTTACTTTCTTGAGTTACAAGGAGGTGGTTTTTAATTAGACTCGACTCCCAAGATGCGGTGACAAGAATGGGATTTAGAAGTTTCTCAAATTATTTTTAATTTTTCTCCAACAATATTTAAAGTTGTTAGACTTATTATGTAACTAGTATAGACTAGGATTTTGTTACAAAGTTTCATAAGAATCAAACTGATGCAGGAGTGATCTAAATGGGAAAATTAGTTTTGTTGTGCTAAATCCCTCTTCAGAATATGTAAAATTGCTTAAGGATTCATGAGGTTAATTGCAAGCTTTAACATGATTTTTTGAGTGTTTTTTAATGTAAATTTCATGTACCAATTAACATAAACAAATGATTGAACAAAAACATATAACATACATGAACATCACCAAAATAGTATCAAAATAGTACATGATGAAGGAGTTCACCCTGCTTGGGCTATGTCTCCTTCCTCCAGCTTCTAATGGCTTGGCCCTCTCTATTATGCTCAAAAGTGTGAATACATCAATTTAGAATGCTCAGATAGCTCTAAAACATGTTCCAATGTCTCAAGAATGCCCAAGAATGCATGTCTAGCCTCTTTCTACTCTTGATTTGGTAAAAAAACCGAGGAAGTTATGGCTTCCCCAAGTCTTTCTACTAATCGCTCTACAATTTCCCCAAAATCTGGCACCATCCTACAAATTCGCCTCCAATTCCGCTAACTAAGTGTCCATTTCTCCTAATTCTAGGAGAAATTGTTGGACGCATTAAATGTTTTATAAGGCCTTAAATACAAAAATTTTGGACATGTGGGGGGCCACGTGCCTAGGGCTAAGGCTAGTGGCTGGCCCCGCCGGTCGGGCCCCTACTCCACTCTGCCGTGATCTCGTGTGGTGATATGCACCCAAGGGCTGGCCCTTTCCTCAGAATGCGCCAAACATAAACATTAAATATGTGCCGACAACCATATATAATAAGAACTAATGTATGACGTGTTAACAGGAGGCTTGGAATTGTTGCTTGGAGGTTATGGGCTCGACCCCCACTCATTTCTTCTCAGATCTTAACATAATTTTGGGTGGCCCTTAGCTACCATGTGGTGGCCCCTGGGCTGCCATGTAGTGGCCCCTAGCTGGGCCACATGGCAGCCTATGGTTGGACACCAACCAACCACTGAAACTCGTCCAAAATGCACTAGTAACATCATTCCACTTGGCACCACACCATTCTATGGAGGTTAGAAAGTCACTTCCACACTCACCCTACCATGTAGGCATTCCTAGTCAAGGCCATGTTAGTAGTACGGACTGTTCACTGGGATATCTAGAATTTTTTTTTTTTTTTACCTATTTAGGAAAATCAACAGAACATGTTTCTGGGGGCATACGAAGTCTGTTTCATGTGAAATGAGTTGGCCCGGATTTAGGATGACGAACACTACATGGTCATTAAGATTCTACACCAATCTGATAACTTTGAATTTTGAACAAATTTTTGAGCACCTGATCAAGGAGAATTCAACTTCCAAGTCAAAATCTATTTTGACTAGACTTAGGGTTTTCATTCAACAAGGGAGTTGATTCCTTAATTGATTGTAATTATTTAGATATTTGTATTTTCATATGATTTAATGAGAAATTCATATAAGTGATGAAAATGAGGAATATTGTACTCATATCTCTCCCGAAGAGAGATATCAAGAATATTGAGGAGTTAGAGATATTTTGAGTTAGTTAGATCTCTTAGAGGATAAAGTGGATCTAAAATCCTAAAATAGGGAATTTTTGTGTCAATAGAGGATATGAACCTAAATTTGTTTTAGAGTTTAGTGTGTATAAAATATGTAATAATAGAATAAGAAAATCTTAGAGTTGGAGTGTAGAAAGTGTGAGATAGGAGAGAGGATTCGAGAGGTCCAAGCAAGGCCTAAAGGCTAAGAGGGCTTTAATGTAAATCAGGCTGATAGAGAGCTTTGTAAAAATATCATATATTATATATATATACTATAATATTATATATATATTCTATATTATAAAACCATTACTTTGTTCAAGTTAACTTATACTATTTTGTGAATTGGGAATTCATATTTATGTTGGAATATATGTTCCACAGGCCAAAACTAAGCTCAGGATGTATCAAATTTCACATAGAATTCTATAACATAGCTTTCATAGATATTAGACCATGCAATAGAGGGCAAAAGTTCATAGAACTAATATTTTCATGTTATGGTATTAAAGACCGAGAACACAGGGTTGATATTGTAGATATGATATAATAAAGCAGAGGTTATAGGAGAATGAAGACATGGTGAAGTGAACATAAAGTTAGGAGGAAGAGGAACCTTAAGAATGCAAAAGAATAGATTGGAAGTTAGACCTAGTAGAGCTAGACTCTGTATTGATATAATAAAGTGAAGAGGTGATGACTCCTAGTTTTTCTTAAGATTGACAGGAGTCTTTCAATAGATGGAGCCAAGATCAACACTTAAAAAAATCTCAAGACAAAAGTTTCCCCTGGAGGCTAAGCGCCGAGAAGACCCAAAGAATTATGATTGTATTTGTTCTAGGTTTCGAGAAACAGAGATAGTTAATTCATAGACTTCACTAAACGGAGCTTGGACATGAAATTTCAAAGGTCAAGACAGAATCCAAAAGCAGTAAGCCAGAAGAAGTATACCTAGAAGCGTGAAAACCTAATACATCAATTTAAATCAGTTCAAAAAATAGCCATGTGTAGGTATGACATATGATGTGTGAAGTGGGACCACTAGATGATTTAACTATATATCTAGTAAAAAGGAGTGGACCTATACGGAATCATAGCACCACCACAATAGTGGTATTGTGGACCAACCTAGAAGAGCAGAAGCCCATAAGTTTTGGAGAATTCTAATAAACAAAAGAGCCATGCATCGGAGGAAGCAGGCTCATGTGTCTTGTGGACCCCACCAAGGACATATATAAGAGGGGTGAAGGTTTATTGAAGGGAATAGGAGCAATGAATAAAATTTAACAACACGAAGAGGCGACATGGAGTGGGCTGTTGAGTCCCAAACCTGCACATCTCTATATACCGTTTCAGCCTTCTTTTTCCATTTACTTCATCCACCCAGCTGTCAAATCATTGCATATTAGGCTAAAAAGAGCTTATGAAATGGTTTCCTAACTATGTTTCTGATTGTTATTTGGTTTAGATTTTTTGTTCAACAGCTGCGGAAACTTGTCACTTCCCGCAGCCAGCCTGAGTTTCCGTAGCCATTTTGTCAAAAGCTATGCTACAAGTGTCCAATGGAGAAACCAGCCACATGGGCAGGATGTAGGCGACGTGTACATGGAGTGTGTCCTCTCAGATCAGCCAAATCGCTCATAAACAATCATGGGCAACGAAGGTCAGAGGAAGGGCCAAATGAGGAATTTTGTGGTGGCACGGCTCTATTTTGGCACACATGAAGGATTGCGTGGCACGATCCTTCATTCTTGGAGGTACTGTCACAACTTTCGACCAGCCTGTGAACCAAATCAAGCAGCCACCACTCCATGAACTCAACTGTTGTAATGACCATCATGCTAAATCTCAGGCCGTGGAGATTTACATGTCTCTTAGCAGCACAAATCTAGGAATTAGTTATTAGCATTTGCACTTATAAATAATGCATTGATATATGTTGAACAATTAGTCTGGAAGTTGTAATTCTGACTGTTGTTTCATCCCACTGTGTTGTATTTTCTTTTATTTTATTTATGCAATTCAATACATGAGAAGACAGCGTTCCTGAATCCAATTTGTGAATAAGTAGTTGGTTGGCTGAGGTGACAAAGGGCCCCTGTACACCAAAGCTTGTATAATTTCTTACCTGCTTTTGTTTACTTCTTTTTGTAGTCATTACTTGTACATATTTTATGTTGTTATAATGTTCATCACTGTCCATATTTCATGTTCTCTTCATAACTGTTAAGCTGATCAGTGTTTCCTTTACAGGTTTTTGTACGTAGCCCGGCCACATTTACATGTTTTTTATAGCTACTGACATGAGATCATCTTGTCCTTTCTACTGATTTTTATTCATTAAGTTTAATTCCAGCATTATCACTTTTTTCAAGTTTTGTTTTGCTTGATTACTTTTCTGCCATTTAGACATCATATTACTTACTTGTTTATGATTTCCTTTCTATAGCCAAGTGACTCAATTAGTAAGGAATCAGAATATTACTTGAAGTAGTGTGATCTAGTTTGCTTTCCTGCAAGTTAGAGATTGAATTACTTATGTCATTTTCAAGAGTTGAAATATGAATGAGTAGTTAAATCTTAGTTTCCTTTTTATGCAATTTAATTTCCTGCAATTTAGATATCATAGTACTCAGCTTGTTCATGATTACTTCCTATAGCCGGACTGAGTCGAAAGGTGAGGGGTCAGAGTATGGGTTGAAGTAGTGTGATTTAGTTTGCTTTGCTTTCAGTCTTTGAGTTGCTTTAAGTTCATATATATTTTTATTTTTTTTCACACAGCAGTAAGGATACTAGGCCATTGTCACTAGTTCATTGTTTTGATGCATTTACTTCTTTTTGAGAATTGAATTCATTAGAGTCAGTTTGGAAACTTTCTTTTTGAGAATTTTTAAGTTTGGAAAGTCATTGTAGAAATCACCATTACCATTCACACTTCATTTTCAATTTTGCCATCTCGCACTAGGGAATCCACAGAAGATAAACCCAAAAACAAACTAAAAACTCAAAAAGACAAAAGACTAAGGAAAAGGTTATTTTGCACATACAGTGCACTTCATTTCATCAGTTTACAACTCCCGGATTGACATTTTAAATATCAATTTAGGACATACTAAATTGACCAGACAACTACCCCATGGGGTTTTAACCCACAAAACTGGGTCTTCAACTCAAAATGCAGATAAATTTTAAACCGTAAAGAACTGTGTGGGGTACCACATATCATTGGAAATATATTTCAAAGGAGAAACCAACTAAGTGGTTTGGATGTGATAAATCACAAATTTATATGCCAAATGTGTCATTGAACATCAGTGTAGCGCCTGATGTTGCTTAGGTTGACATCAATGACAACCACCTATCAACAATATCCCCTTTTGGCATTGATGGCAACACAAGTACTCCCATTGTGATCATAACTCCCCCTGACATCAAGCTTCTCTCTTTCCTCACTCTTTCTCTCCCCCTTTGACATCAATGTTAAAGGTTTAATCCCCCTGACAACCTGCCTCTCCTGTGGACCTGTAATCTACCTCAACTCCCCCTATCTAATTAACAAATTGGTATATTGAGGACTTGGGAGAATCCCATGTTTTTGGGGAAAGATACTCAAATGTCTCATGAGGCAATGGTTTGGTAAAGATGTTAGTGATTTTTTCTTTGATATTATTCTTTGCAACTTGTTCTCTAACAAAATGATACTTGATCGAAATGTGTTTTGTTTTTTAATGCATCGCAGGCTTCTTGGAGATATTGATTGCATTGTTGTTATTGCATAATATTAGAATGGGCTCATCAAATTTCACTTGAAGATCTTGTAATTTTTGTTTCATCAAGAGAACCTACATACAACAAGTTGTTGTTGCTACATGTTCCGATTTTTTTTGTGGATAAGGATATTGATGAATGCTTCTTGCTCAACCATGAAACAAGACAACCACCTATATAGAAATATGCTCAATTAATACTTTTACGATCATTAACACTTCCTACCCAAACAACATATGTATCTATTGTAATAGTTAACTCATTTCCTTTCTAATACCATAGTCCATATTCTGTGGTTCCCTTAAGATATTGTATGATCCTTTTTACTGCAATGACATGAGATTATTTTGGTGCTTCTTGGAATCAAGCTACATGTCTGCCTGCATGCATCACATCTAGTCATAAACAAATCATCCATACTTTTCTTGCAACTTGTCATCTTTGAAATGCTTTTTATTAATGCTTGCTTGTTATATTATGCTTCATATGAACTGTTATTGTTGATTATATCTGTTAATATGAATTAAATTTACCCTCCACTAAAACTGTCAATAATATTCCTTTATGTGAACTTGTCAATGATTGATCTTCAAATGTGCCACTATCGTTGCTTAGAATCTCCCTCTACAATATTCAAGGAGTAATCATGCTATATTCTTCAAACTAATATGCCAAGCTAGCACCCATCCATTGTCTAATGTACTTGTTCCTACCTCAAGATCTTTTCCCTTTACAAAGCCTGGAAGCATTACTGCTGAAACTTTCTTATTTTCTTGATCTTCTTAGATTTTTTATCCTTTCCTATACTTGATGTTAGGGTTTTCATGCATGGACGATTCCATCATGCATCTGCAATATCAAGCTATGTGCCCATGGTTATGGAATTTTGTAACATTCATATGAAGTAACTTGCTACTATTAAAGTCATGGTGAAACTTGTCTTATGATCCTGCAAACCTGCTTCCAGGGTTTTGATTCCATTGATAGTATATTTGATAATTGTACCTGTTATAAGTTTGACAATCACCAACCATATGTCCAAATTTAGCACATGAAAAACGATAGTCATTAAACGAATTTACATATATGGATGAGTTTTCTTGTCTAAATGGTCTTCTCTATTCATTCCTTCTTGGAGGAGAAATCGTCTCTTGATTACTTCTTGGAGTTGCGTACTCATTAACTCATCCAATACTTTAGAGCTACTTCTAAGGTTCTGTTGGACATTTTCCATTTCTTCTTCCTTTCATAGAGAGACTATTTTGGCTTCTAGTTCTTCCCCTTCCTTTTTTCTTTGTTTTAACTCATTTCGGAGTGATTCTTCAATTATTTTGGCTTCTTATAACTTTACTTTGAGGTTGATGATTTATTCTTCATACCTGTCATTGAGGTTCTTGGCATGTTCTTTTACCTCCTTCAATTCGGCTTCCAAAGAATTAACATTTTTCCTTTCTAATTTGAGTTCTTTTATAACTTTGATAGCTTCGTTTTGAAATTCTATTTCAACCATTTCTTCTTCTTCATATTATTCTTTGTCAGCTACTTCCTTCTTTTTATGCTTAGTCATAAATAATAATCTTTCTTTGTTTTCTTCATCACTGTCACTTTCTTCTTCAGATGAGGAACTATCTTCCTTGGAGAGGAATTTTTCTTATACCCTTTCTTCTTACCTTGCTTTTTGAAGTTTCTTTGACCCTTTTTTCCTTTTGTAAATCCTTTATTCTTATGAGAAAACTTAGTAGCAAAATGACTAAACTCACTAGAATAAAAACATACCAATGGAATTTTGCCTTTGTACTTACCTATTCCTCTTTTCATCTTCCTCGTAATGTATGCAAATTCTTCATCCCTAACTTCTTCTTCTTCTTCTTCCTCTTTGCAACAACTAGATCTAGGTTTGGATACCCATTTTCCCTTCTCGATCTTCTTGGATGTTGTAAATGATGTTTCTATATTAAATGAACCATTTTCTTCTTCAATCCTCATTTCATACACTGCAAGTATCCCATGTAGTTCGTCCATACTCAAGTTTCTTAAATCTGATCTATCTTCTAAGACAAAAACCTTAGGAGTAAATCTTATTGGAAGAATTCTAAGGACTTTCCAAACAATGAGATTTTTGTCAATTGGTTCTCCTAAACCTTCCAAGGCATTGTTATTTCATCTACATGATAAAAGTAAGTTGCAATGTTCTCATATTCTTTCATCCTTAGTTGTTCAAATTGAGCTATGTAAATTTGAAGTTTTTCTTCCTTGGCCTTCGTGTCTCATGCATATATGTTTTGAATCTTGTCCCATAGTTCCTTAATTATTTTACAACCCAATACCTTAACATAGACAAATTGAGTGAGTCCATTTATAATAAGATCCTTTTCATTAGCATCGTTTATGCTATTTTTCTTACCTTGTTGATATGTTGTTGCTTTATAGCTCTGTTCAACAATTTCCCAAACCTTATATCCTTGTGCAAGTAAATGAACATGCATCCTTCCACTCCATATTGCATAGTTATATCCATTAAATAGAGGAACTTTATTCTTGGTGTATTCCATGATCTCCTTCCAATTGTTAAAATATTATTGAAGGAACCAATATCTGATACCAATTGTTGGAAACATTGAGAGGAGGGTGAACCAGTATTTCTTAACAATTATCACTTTATTAATCTTTTTCATAGAATTAGTTAATATTCAATTTTATTATTATTGTGTAGTAAGAGAAGTAAAAAAAATGCAAAAATAGAGACAATAGGAACAATATTTTTAGATGGAAAACCCCCTCTTGGTAAAAAACCATTGAATTCTTTTCTAATAAGTTCTTTAATCTTCAGCCCCAAATGAAAAGAAAGTCAAAACTTCCTAGAATTCTAGAAAAACATTCTTCTCTATTTACCACTAGAAGGACGCCCCAATGCCTTGGTTTTATCAGTATTCAAATGAAAGGATGCCCAAACACCCAAGTGAGGCACAACTCACCCTACCACCACCATACCACCCTAAAGTGTTTACAGGACCCAACCTGAAGGTGACTGCATTCACCAACCTAGCACCACCCTACCACCTTATAAAGACAAAATGAAATATGTGGACTCCCATACTAGGGACAATGATCTACTTTACGATTATTTTCAGTAAATGACAAACAAAACTTGGACCATACCCTTATCCTAAAGGACATTGAGAATAGGACTGGTTCTCCCCAAAAATGCCTTTTACAACTCTCAAGCAACTTGACTCTTTACAAAATATGGGCTCCCATACTAAGGATAATGGCCTAGTTACAATGATTTGACTCTTCACCTTTTACAATGCTTCTCAATACATGGAAAGGTGTTGATGATATCACATGATGGTTGTTTTATCTGCAAGAATTGTTATGTTGTAATTCCTCCTTCAAGTGATGATGATTTTTCACTTCAATTCTTGGATGTCCTTAAGTCTTCTTCTACCTACAAACAAACTTCCAAAATGAGACCCAATCCCAAAAGTAAAAAAAATACCCTTCAACTTACCTCTGCCTACAAAACACATGTAACATAATAATGAATGTATAAAATTAAATGATTACAATGTGTACTTGAAATGTGCTTGTGTTTTGAGTTTGTCTCTGTTGTTGTTGACTTGTTGAAGCAGCTATCACAATTGAAAACTAACCTAGACCTAGACTCCCAACCTTGCCATCGTCCTAGATTCTACAAGATACTATATACAAAAATTCTTTATGAACTTTAGATACAATTTTGACTATATACACTAGTATTAACCTCAACTAACCCTTAAGCGAATCACAACTTATTTTTATTCAAGACTCAACTCTTAATACAAAAAGAATATTATACAATTCCATACCTTGAATAAAGGATAGTACACAAAGAATTCCTTAAATATAGACCTAACTAACTTAACATAGTCACTAACTAACTAAATGTTGTTCTAACTAACCCCTCGTCTAAACACGGGACCAACATTGATAATACCAAACAATATGTTCACAGAGCCCTATACTCTTAATGCAGACCTAAATCAAGGAAAATTTTTAACAATAATACTTATAGTTGTGTAGCAAGTCCTTTGCTTAGACCTTCAAGGCTCTTCAGTAGTTCCTCAATTATTCTTTGCTTGTTTTGGAGTGGGGGTTCCAAATTCTGATCCAATACCTTCACAATTTTCTTTATTGGACTTGTAGGATATTTTTCTGTGCCTAAAAACCTTGGACTTAGACCTTTTAGTAGATGATGTATACCTTATACTTGGAATAAAACTTTATAATTGAGGTCGGAGGCCTTATGATGGAAGACAGAGCTGAGACCTCCTAAACGGTGACCTGAAGCTTAACTTTTTTTGAATTCGTTTTTTTGTACATGAAATCCTAGACTGAGACCCTAAATTGTAGGCCGAGGTCTTATATTTGAAGGAATAGAATTTTAAAACCATTTCCTTGCTCAAATTTCGCTTGAGAAATGGATCTAAAACCTACCCTGCAATAAAACTCAGACCTGTAATGGGCTTATTGTAAGCTACAGGCTGAACTAAGGGAAAGATTCTTCCAGTTGTAGTTTTGAACTCTTCAACAAATTCGAATGCATAGATGATTTCGCTAGACATAAAATTGATACTGAAGCCCTAAACTTAGTTTTCTTCGTTAATATCCTTAGGGTAGCAAAATTTCAGAGAATGAATATTCGTTAAGCTCTTTATCTGGAAATCTACATCAAATATCTTCAATATATAGCAAAGTATTCACTTGAACATTGAATAGGTCTCCTTGTTTGTAGGAGACATAACTTTCTTTTGAAACAATGGGCCTTTTGACCATTTGACCTTAGAAATGATTTTAGATTAATAAATGGAGGGAATGTGATTTGATTGTTGGCTTTGCAACCTAATAATTATATCTTATTATGTGACAAATTCTAAGAGACCCTTAATTTAATTAATTACTAACCCTTATTAATATTTGTCTAGAAATATTATCAATTCCATTAGAAATTTGAAATCAATGATTGGCTTAGTACATATGGTCCTACTTGGTGGTGAAGTCAATGATTGGTTTGTTGCCTTTGGTTCTTGAAGTTATTCAACTTATACATAATGAGATTACGACAAAATCTATTGTCATATGTTCACAACTGTAGGTGAATAAGGTGTCCACCCCATGGGGTTTTAGCCCACAAAACTGGATCTTTAACTTAAAATGCAGATAACTTTCAAACCATAAAGTATTTTGTGGGGTACCACATATCATTGGAAAGATCTTTCCGATGAGAAACCAACTAGATTGGTTTAGATGCGAGAAATCACAAATTTATATACCAAAATTTCCATCAAACATCAGGGTAACCCCTGGTTCTAATTGGGTTGACATCTATGACAACCACCTATCAACATAACCCTTGTTGTTATGTGAATAACCCTTAAAAATGCCTTCATCCTCTATGACATTGAATTTCCCAAGTTTTCATCATTTCGTTTGATGTAGCATCTGCTGCCAAATTTTTTTAAGTGTTTGACTATTTCAGGTATACCACGGCATAGCCCGTAAGGAGTTTTGTCATTTTTGGGTCGAAAATGAGCTTTGTGGAGGATGACAATTGTTGTGTGAATAGCCTTTGCCAAAAACCTTTTCTAAACATGCTTTTCTATCATCATTGCTCTGGATAACTGTTGTATTGACCTCTTTCCTCTCTCTGCAACACCATTTTGTTGGGGAGTCTCTATTATGGTAAATTTCCTTTTAATGCCATTCAATTTGCAGAATTCATCAAATTCCCTTGAAGTGAAATCACCTCCATTACCAGAACTTATGCTTTTGATTTTGTAATAAGTTTTTTTTCTCAGCCATGGCTTTGAACTCTTTGAACTTATCAAAAGTTTCAGATATCTCTCTGAGGAATGTGATCCGTATCATCTTATTGAAATCATCAATTATTAGCATGAAGTATAGCTTACTGATAGATGACCGCATTCTGGATGGCCCACACAAATCCATGTGTACCAATTGTAATGGTTTTTCTGAAGTGCTTTCCTTTGCCTTGAAAGAAACTTGAGCTTTCTTTCCTAATTGGAATGATTTACAAATAATGTTTTATGTTTTTGAAAGATTGGGCAAGTCCTTCACTGCATTTTTCTTATGTAACTTGTAATTTGGTCAAAGTTCAGTTGTCCAAGACTTTTGTGCCATAACCATCTCTCATTTATCTTGGTTAAACAACACCTTTTTGTCTTCTCCTTCAACACATAGACATTGTTGTCTGTTCTTATAGCCTCAACAATTATTTCACCTGTACCTGTGGACTTGATTTAACAATTGTTTGCTCTAAAAACCACATCATATCATTGATCACACATTTGAGACACACTTAGTAGATTATGTTTGAGCACATCAATATATAAAATGTTCTTAGCCTTACCTTTCCCATTTGAGATATTAACCACTCCTTTTGCAATTATTTTTCCTAGAGCGTTGTTACCAAAAGTAAAAATACCTTTTCCAACTGGCTTCCAAGTGAGAAAATTTATTTTGTGTCATGTCATGTGCATGGAGCAACCATTGTCCACATACCTATGGCTCCCACCATTATGCGCATATAGTGCAATATCACATTGCTCTTATTTTTCTTTTTCTTTCCATACTTTGGGCTTCTGGCTAGTTTTTTTAATAATTGGCTCTATCTTATTTTATTTTAGCTTGCAATTGATAGCCATGTGCCCAAAATTTTGGCTCTTAAAACAATTCACTTGATAATTTAGGGGAGAAAAGGAATTATTATACTTGGGTCTGCTTCTTCTCCGTTGAATTTTTCTCTTGGATTTGAGCTATCTATAGGAGAGATTAAATCTATATTTTTTTTCTTTGTGGCCATAATTTGTGTATGTAAAACAATATCCAAGGAAGACATTATTGTACTGAGATGGCTTCCTTCTGCACTAAGTATAATTTTGAGAAAATTGATTTGCACGGACAACGTACTCCCTTTGATGTTGTTGATTTCTCTTTTGATGAGTAATTATCTCTTGTTGTTGCATGGGCCTTAATTTTGTTTTAGGAACAAAGGTAAATTTCTATTTTTCCTTTGATTTTTGTTGTTGTGCTGGACTCAACTTCAAAACCTAGACTAGTTTGCTCTTTAGGGATGCATTGAGCCTCTAATATCTCATTTAACTTTTCAGTCCCTTTACTGAATTTTTTATTGAAGCTGAGTTGTATTTTGGACTTCTCCACCTCCTTCTTTAGTAGTATTATTTCTCCTGCTAGCTTCTCACATATTTGAGCCTTTTTATTCAATTATTGTTTCAATATTTCTTGGATTTTCTTACTTTCTTTTAATTGCAGAAGCAATGGCTCAACAACCTCAAACTTATCCATTAATAAAGACTCCTTTTGGGTTTCTTTTTTCTTCCTCAACGTTTATATTTCTTCAAGAGAACTCACTAGTTCTCTTTCAAGGTTGACTTCTCCTTCTTCATTATTAGATTTAATAGCCTCAACTTGCATATTTTCAATGGCCATTAGCATGAATTCCATAGGGCTATCATCATATTTTTCCTCATATAAGAGTTGGCTAGTTTTAGTTTTTGAAGAGCTCTAATATTGAGCATAGAAGCCTCTCTTCTTAGCCTTGTTTCTATCCTTCTGAACTTTCTTAAAATTTTCTTTAGGATCATAATCCTTTTTCTTCATTTCAGGGAACTTTGATGCATAATGACCAACTTGGCCACAATTAAAACATTTAAAGGGAAACTTACCTTTATACTTGCTTGATCCTCGCTTGAGCCTACTCACAAAGTTAGCTTCTTCTTTGTTTGATCCATAAAATGTGTCAGCATGCTCATCCTTGCACTTATTTTCTGTTTTGAAGGCTAATTCTTTCGCTTCATGCTTTCCTTTAGAACTCCTCATCTCATAGGAAACGAGTATTCCAAGGAGTTGATCTAGAGTGAGAGTGTTCATATTTTCCATTTTTTCAATGGCTGACACCTTGGGATTAGAACTCTCAGGAAGAGATCTCAGAACGTTTTGAATTACCACTTCTTCATCTAGTTTCTCATCAAGCCCTTTAATGGTGTTCACAACTTCATCAACTCTTTGAAAATACTTTTCAATATCTTCATCATCATGCATGATGAATTATTAAAATTTTATCCTACAACCTCGACATTTAGCTTTCTTTACCTTGTTGTCTCCTTCATAGCAGTTTCTCATCTTGTCCCAAATTTCTTTGTTATATTTGCAATCCATCACCTTGACAAGTTCTGATTCAGGTAGGCTAGCAAGCAGGGCATGCAATTCTTTAGCATTGCATGTGAAATCCAACTTTTGGTCTTTGGCAACCAATGCTAGAGGTCTTTGATATTATTTTTCCACAACAACACAAACATCAGCTCCAAGTGATTGAATGTAGGTCTTCATCCTTACTTTCCAAAACACCTTTTGTTCCATTTAGCATAGGTGCCTTATCGATAAAACCTCCTTCCTAGTTTGCCATGGTTCTTGATCTTTATTCTAGTTGTTAAATTGATTATAAGTAACCTTGCTCTGATACCAATTGTTCGAAACCAAGACAATACTTGGGGGGGGGGGATGAATCAATATTGTAACACTTTACCAATTTAACCAACTTAAAATTTATTTTCAAAATAAGACAGTAAAAAACACTTTGAGCATATATATGACAAGCAACTCCTTCAACATACTGGAACTCACATATGAAAGTAGTATGGGAAGCTTCCACCTTGAAGTTGCAAGTCGCATTTGTAGTATACATTCATGATAAAATCTAAATTTATGACTAATATTGCTCTCCCTCCTTCCTTGGATAGCTAGTCACATTTTCATTTCCCGTTGAGACTACAATCTCAAAGAGTGAGTTGAACTGTAGCTTTGAATTACGACTAGGATGAGGTTGCAAATTGCATTCTTAGTCCCTATCATGTTGTTGCCTGAAAACGTGACTTGCGATAGAAGTGAAAAATATGATCACATTGTGAGTCGAGCCTGCAACTAGATTATACCTTCCCATGCCCTCAGGTCTCAAGTCACATTTTTTGTCCTCAGTGACACTGTAACTCAAAAATATGACTTGTCATATACTTTGAATTTGCAACTTGTGTTAAAGTTTACATATGTGACTGCCCTAGAATTGTGACACATGACTTAATTCGCCCAATAGAAACTCCTTGCCTTCAATTAATTTAGCAATCAACAAAGAATGGCTTCTTCATTTACAAGATTTATAGCTTAATGGTGTGAAATCTTGTCATTTTGTTCATCCATCTAAAGTTGGAGTTTAAAAATAGAGGAAATAAACATTTAAAGTATACATCTTAAATGCAATGAACAACTATATAGGGGTCTTGTTGATGTTTTGATTTCCTAGAATATATCATGTTTATGTTGTTGTCCATTGACTATAAATTCCTATAACTAACATAATATGTTTGTAGGTAAGAGGGAAGAAAAATGTGTGTCAACACTTGGAAATGAGAAGCAACACTTGTGTCAGCTCCTAGAAGGGCAGTATCACATGTGTCAAAGGCACGGGTTTTGTTTGATATTGATGAAGCATTGGAAAATACTTGTCTCTTCATGTACAAGTGCCATAGAGTTGTAACCTTCTTGGCCAAAGGTATAGATGGATCCTTCAAGGGGACAAGAGAATGTTGGAGAGCCAAAACTTTTACTCAAAGAGCTATTAAAGCTTTAGAGTTGCAGGCATTCGCAAGGATGCCCAAGATAATATATGAATTGGAATGCATCTTATTGCTAATAAAATATAACTTGAGTATAATGTCCCAAAAGAAGCTTAATTCCATTATACAACTAGTGATATTGAAAATGTGATATTTTACCTACCTAACAATTCAAAAATCTTATCCCCTACATCACATGGACCAGTAAAAATTTCCTTTGCAACATATAAGGAAGAGTGACATGCTTGGGAATTGTTTGGTGGAAATTGAAAGGATTAAATTAGTCTCAACTAATGAGGATGATGGGACAAAGACTCCTAGAAATTTTACAAGAATGCAAAATGAGACTAACTTTACAGCAAGAGAATGTGGCAAGAAGCGATATTTACTCAAAATATTAACAATTATTGTAATGGGTACCATAGTTACCCTAATTTAATGGTTGTCCCAAAAGTACCAAACAAATGATCAAATTGTTGCAGGGCTCTAAAACCACATAGTATAACATAACCATGATCTATGGCCATCAAATTGAATTTTAAAGAAATTGTTGAGGGAATGCCTATATTCCCTAGAGAGGGAGTTATTGATTCATTTATGGATATTATTAAATATTATGGGGTTTTAACTCACAAGAAGATTAAATCTACAAATCTATGAGAAGAGAACATTCTTTGGGCACAAAACATATGGCTTTCTAGGGGAGATTGATTAGTCTATATTAAATCAGTATCAAATACTATTTCAATAGTTGGCTCTCAATAGCACATATACTTAAAAACATATTGTTGAAGATCAGGAAAACTATTTATCCTTTGGAAAGGAAGCATAATAAAGTTTGGCACACACGTAACACGCTTGAAGACTTTAATGATGCCAAGGAAGGTTGGGGCCAAAGATTATATACATGACCTCTTCGTTGCAGTAAAACACTCTAGAGTCTAATTACAAAAGAGAAGACTTTTGCAGATGTGTAAAGTCTAGGGTTATTTTTGAATTGGACCCAAAGAAATAAGAGAAATATCGGAGTTTCCTAATCATTGGAAGGATTTAAACTTATCTTTCACTTTTATTAATAATTGTTCAACCAGGAAAATTGACACAGATCAACATAGAGTTTGATGGCATAATGGGACAACAAATCTAATCTTATTGTTGCAAGAGAATGGAAAAAGTATCTGAACTTTTAGAACATCCAGCTACAACAATTATTTGGCTTCAGGGATATTTAATTGTTCAATATATAAAACTTGAAGGTAATAATATTCATTTCTAGATGCCTTGCTATTGGAACTTAGTATAGTTCAGATAAAATTAAAAGATAAATCTGGAGCCAAGGTTTGTGATTTTGAAGTTAATTCCCTCATTAGGCCCATTAAAGCATGGGCACATCAGGACAACAATGGAAGATGCCATTAACTCTACCCTTAGGGAACTAAAGGTCAAAGTTACAAAGGCACACTTAAAATTGGATCAGTTATGTGGTTGGAATCATACTAGACATAATGAAGAGACAAAGAATTGTGATTTGAATTGTATTGAATCTGCTTATGTGGTTGCATTAGGTATATGCCTTTACAAGAACAAGCCTCAACATTTATTACACTCATTATAAACTTTGGAAAATTAGAAAATGTTAAAAATCATTAGACATTAGAGAGTCATGAGGAAGATCAAGATTTATGAGGGTAGGTGAAAGGTCATGGTAGGTAAAAAATCACCTCATTTCTATAAATATATCCTCATGCCTCATTTGTAAAGGGGGGGACTTTATCAGTTGAGCTAGGCTAGCATTAGATAGTTATTTTTGTGCTTACATAGCTAGAAGCACTCAACTCTTGGCAGATAGTTGGGTGAGTTGTGGTGAGGCTAGGGTTTTTCCCTGGAAGATGGTATGAGTAGCCTGTGTTCCACTATTGAGCTTTGATGGACTTGTTGAAAATGTACTTGAACTAGCAGCATAAATAATGAGAATTTTTCCACTTTCAACATTAATTCCAATGCATCTTCACATTGGTCATATTTTTTATCCAACATTTCCATTGTGTTTGTATGTGTGCTTTCATGCAGGAGATATGTTTATGAACTAATTCGTAGTTGTTTCATGTGTGTTTGTTTTCGAATCTATGTTCTTTCATTCCATGTTAATTCTAGTAACTTATTGCGAACTATTTTGTAGTTAACCTCTAACACTCTCTTAATTGTATGTCTCGAATGGTTTTAGCTAACTGACTCCTCTTTGTGATGTACTTCTTATTGTTATTTTGATGCATTGTTCTTATACATTGCTTTTTGTGTTTTTCAATCATTGGTTGATCTCAACCCCATTCTCTTGGAATTTCATTCTTGTCCTCACACTAATATCATTTCCACATTTGACATCCAGTAACAAAACATACATGGTTGCAGACAACCCACATAATTTTATTACATTTTTGCACCAAGAGACACTCTCCAACCTAATATGGAAGATATGTTGTAATTTCATCTTATATTATGCTACCTAAACATTTTGAATCGATTAAATTACATAAAAATAAAAATATAAATAAAATTATTATTCTAATTACTAATTAAGATCATTTTTACTTAATGAACTTGCCTATATATATATATATATATATATATATATATTATATATATATATATAAACCAACCTAGATCCATTTTAACCTAGATCTTCAAGTTCTGAAGAGATTAAATCTCTGGAGAGCAAACCTTTCCCAAGTTTTGCACTCAAAAAGAGGTTGCACCTCTTGAGATTTGATCCCTTTCGCTTGATTGATCTCGTTGTTATATGGATCTATGCTAACTATATAATTTATATATATATATAATATTTTTATATATATATATTATATTATATATTTATATATATATAATAATATATGATGATATGTATTTATATCAATATAATATTATATGTTGTAATGTATTATGTTATGTTATATGTATAATAATATACTATACATTAACATACATATCATATATTACAGATAATATAATATAATAATAATATATATATTATAATTATATATAAATTTTTTTGTATTAATGCAATGAATATATAATTATAACAATAGTTAGTAATTCAATATGGATTATAAATATTTTAATATATATTCATAAAGTAATTGAATGTAAAATAATTTTGTTGCTAAAATATTTCAGTGATGTGCTAGGAAATGTATAATTATTTCCTTACTTATTATGGAGTTGACAAGGATGTTATATATTTAATGAGCTATTTTAAATTGGCATAGATTTGTTTTAATTATGGATTTACCAAATGTGAAAAAGGATGAGATCGCTCAAAATACAAAGTTAAATGGATCTATGTTGGTTATAATATTATTTATATTATAACAACAAAAAAAAAAAAAAAAAAAAAAAAAAAAAACAACCATTATTTTTTATTTTATTAAAACCCCGATACATATAGTTATATCTATGCCCTTGCAATTTTTTTAACATGTTTTATAATTTTTATAATTTAATCTTTTAATGTGATATATATAACAATGATTTTATGTATACCATGGATGGGGTGACAATTGAGAGCGAGGAGGGGGGGCGGGTTTCCACCACCCCACCTGGCTAATGTGTCAAGGAACATGTCAACATGCTCTCGATGAGTTTAATGCAGGAATGTGTGATTTTGAAAGTTTCATTTACCTAATCTAATGGAGAGGCAAAATCAAGCAGGGAGTGGTCAAGCTAGTTGAAGTATGTGGAGCACAAGTGGAATATGAATAAGTACATGCAGTTATTATCGTGGGAATTTGTAGAGTGTGTGGACATTGATGAGGGCAGGTAGTGCTCGAAAACATAGTTTCATGGCAGAGAAGAGACAGGGAAGGAATGTTTGAGGGTTGGGAACAAACATGAATGTCTGGGTAATGCAGTGGTACCTAATTTCCAGCTTACCAAATGTCGTGGTGTAGCCTGATCTGGTTCCCATTTTTCATAGACTCATATAGGAGTAGGTAATCTTACTTGCAACTACAGCTATGGATTTTCTTAGTTTATTTGGAAATATTGTAGTGGCACCGATGGGGAATTTGAATAGAACTAGAGTGTGGTGTTGTTTCCATTTTGTCCCTGATACTCTCATTAGAATACCCCTATGCCTTGTCTAGTGGCTTGTGGTTTCTATCTTAGGCCTTGGTACTTGTCATTGGCGGTATCATTAGTGAGGAATTTTAGTATTGGTGTCTTATGTTGTTACTATTTCACCTTTGGTTCTTTTGTAAGAATTATTCCTACTCTGGGTTTGATGGCTCTTGGTTTTAGTTTTAAGCCCTATTACTTGTCATTTATGGTGTTTGTTATTATTAGCATGTGGTTCTAGGTCTTTTAAGTCCACCTGGTTGTGTTGTTGAGCCAATTTTGAGTCTTAGGTGCGTCGATAGTCGTCCTGTGGTGTGGTGGAGGGTGTATTTCTGGTGGTAGAGGGTGTTTAGCTTATGTTTCTTGTGCGTCTTCTCATCACAGTCTTTGGCTCTCGGTATTTCTTGTCTTTAATGTCATGGTTTAGTGCCCATGTGGTTTTGTCAAGGGTGGGCTCAATAATTTGATAATTGGTGGTAGATTGGAATTTGGAAGTGAGGGGAATTTATCCTTATCATGGGTAATGTATCTCTCTTCCTTTGTGTTGTTCTGGCTCATTGTATCCACTATTGTTTGGTTGTGTTGACAGTCTGGAGTGTTTAGTGGTATGACTGTAAGGTTGCGAGTTGGTGGAGGAAAGGTGTTTGGCATCTAGGTGAATCTGAGTCCCCCCTACACCAGTTTTTGGTTGTATTGGTCCCCTTATTGGCCGGTCTCCAAGCCATTCAACCAAGGGCTTCAAATTCTATTAGTTGTTAGCAGACTTGTGTGTGTAGTTTTCTTATCAGATGGATTGGGATGAGGTTTCAACTTGGATATCTAGTTGTTTGGTATACCATGCCACACCAGCGGGCTCGTGTGAGACGGGTGGCACTTATTATCAAGAGGTTCGAACAAGGTAAAATTCATATGCATCACCAAATAGAGTAGTTTTCTTCTAATTACTTGGAGCTCACACCTAGACACATTTCGGAAGAAATTTCTCGGGTAGAGGGGGAAGTCTCTTCTCATAAGAACCCCCTCTTAGACACTGAGGTTCTAATTGAATGGGCATATTAGATTATGCATGCAAGGCATATGAGGGGTAGTTTTAATTCATATATGTAGATGGTGGATTTATATTGGGATATGAAGTTTCTATTAGGGTAGACTATTTTAGACAAGCATGATTCATGCATGGACATTAAGCACTCCCTCGAATACCTACAAAAGCACCTATGGGACCTAGACCGGAGGATGGAGAGGATTGAGTAGTACCTTGCCATTCCCCCAACTACAGGAAGAGAATCAGTGGATCTAAATGAACCCATCTCAGTGGTAGGCTCGGATTCTAATCCATCATCTTGATAGTGACATGATCATGATTTTTTCTATCTTATTTTCAGTTTTATTTGTACCAAGCCATTTAGGCCAAAATTTTAATTATAGTTTGGTTATCGTTGTCTCCTTCAGTTCTCAATTGTCACTCTCCTCCTTAAGGAGAGTCTATTTTTGTATATGGCCTGATCTCCTTAATGAGAGTTTGGATTGATTTTTTTACTTCTTAATGTAAATTCCAATTTTTTGTATTGATAGAATTCACCCCACACACAAAAAAATAGTGATTTTATGTATAGAAAAAGAGAAAATAAATATTGTAAATATTAAGTTTTTATATGTTTATTACTTAAATTTAAATATGATGTTCAAAATTTTGAATATGAATCATTATTTTAATTTATATGGTAATATGGATATTAATTTATAGTTATTATTTATCCCTCGATAGGGGTGACTATCCCTTGGATGAGGGGGCCTTGGGATCCCCACCCCCAATCACTTGTACCCCATGCAATTGTTAATGCGTTTAGGTGTTGGGCACTCATATCGATGAAGGACACTTATGGAGAATGTTATGTTAAGCAATATGATTTGGCTAAGGAATGTTAGTGTTAGGCTATGGTGGGTGATGATAAGGGATGTCACACAAGCTCGTTTGTTGTTCAAGCTTGCAATGAAAGTCGAAAGGCCAGGGAGGTGAGGAATTAATCGATGAAGTTGACCCCTATGTATGGTATTGTGTTTAAGACTTTATTTTGGACCTGAGAGAGTCTGTGTCTAGAAATTTTGCTTGGGTGGGTGGCGGGCTTTCTTCTGGGTCATTGCTCCTCCTTCCATTTGCCTTCTTGCAGAGCTAGTGGTGTCCCGTGGGTCTGCGAGTGTGGGTAATGTGCTTCCTCTCATGCTGATACTTCTTGATGGTATTTTATTCTCTTTCTGGTAGTCTTATTATGGCTATTGTTCTTATGAAAAGGTGGAACTGTTGGTTAAATTTCATTGTCCTCAGAGGCTATAGGGCTAGGAATTGTTTCATTGTGCCTGTGGCATCCTAGGGGAGCGATTCTATTTTCGTTCTTAGCTAGGTGCCTCAGGCCCCTGCGAAGAGGAATCTAGGCCTTCATTTGCATATTTAGGGTCAATTATGCCCTCCCTTTATGTTTAAGGCGTCAGTTCAACTCGGGTTCAATATCGAGCGAGTTCTTGGGTATAGTTGGGAGTTTATCTTCATGGTTCATGAGGTCTTGTCATCTAGTTGGGGTGGATTCTAGTGTTCCATGAGGGTCTCAGTGTTGTTCCATGGGTTGTGTAGTGTTAATGTTGGGGGCCTACTTCCACTCTCAGGGTTGGTTCACCCTTAGAGCATCAGGGGGCTCTACATAGTCTCGTCTTGGTGTGTTGGCTTAGGAAAATCAACTCCCTGCCATTGTATTGCCTTGTGGTGGGAAATTAGGATTCTTTTGTGTGGTGGAGATTCAGTTTGTCAGTTGGTCTAGGGTCTTCCAAGGAATTCCCTTTGCATGTAGGTATGTCACATTAGAGAGGAAGACCCCATAGAGGGGGAGGACACCATGGTCATCCATTTGATCGTGTGGGTGGAGCCTCATCCTCAAGTGAGTAACACTTAGTCAGTCTAGACATAGAAGAGGAGATAGAGAAGAACCTTGTTCCTTCTCCTCATCGTGTAATTCATGCCCCCTCCATGGAATCAACTGTTGCTGAATTACCAAGGATCTGGGCCAACCTAGATATCTAACATGATCATAGGTACAAGGATTGAAAAGAAATGCTGGTGTATTGGAATGGAATTCAATTCTTTCAATCTAGTATTCTAGAACAATTGGAGAATGTCTGCAGAAGCCATTGATGAACAAATGAATGCTTGCAAGAGCTAGAGGCCCACCTGGAGCACAATGACTACCATATGCATGATCAACAAGGTAAACTTGCTGCAGTAAACATGCACCATCCATGTTTGCCACTTTGACATGATCTTGATAGGTTGTTTGCTTATTTTGTCAGCCTTTTGGCTAATATGTCTTTGTAGCCCTCCGGAAATAAGATGTAAATTGTTGAATCTTCTGCTTCATGTTCCAGCTGTCCTTGCCAACAAATCTGGTCAGAATGAGGAAGGATGAGTTGATGAAACTCTGAATGTACTTGTTTTCCTATAGTAATATAAACAGAATGTTTTGATCAACAAAAAAAAAATCATTATATATGTCTATATATATATATATATATATATATGTATGTATGTATGTATGTATGTATGTATGTATGTATGTATATGTATATGTATATGTATTATGCATTATGCATATGCATATGTATATTTTCATATAGATAATATTCTTATTTCTAATTAATGTTTATTGAACTAAATTTATTAAAAATTTATATGTATATTATTATATGTTTTGGATTATAATGGGTTTGAAGAATGATCATTTATATTTAATTTATTTTAATGTAATAGCATATTATATTTTTTATGAAAAAAATAATTTTATTAATTAAAACTAAAGTAAAAATATAACAACTCCAATGAATCAATTATTATTTTTCACTTTTATTAAGTTGACACAACTCCCATATATAAAACTAAATAATTTTTAATACCATCATTTAAAATTGAAATTAAAATTAGTTGACATTAATAATCAATGATAATATTAAACATTAAAAAAAAAACCAAATAAACAAAAACAAGATCCATAAAAAAAATAAATCATATACTATCTAATAAAATTGAATTATATGTATATAATGCTTAGTGTTGGAGAGAGGATCATATATATATATATATTTTAAAGGGAGGGGCTAGTTCCCAAGAGAAGCGAAATGGGGCCCTCTTTTATTACATTTATATTTTGTCAGAGGCGCTGACAACCATCACAACATACATTACATTCGCCATGGATCACATCGAACATTCACCATGGAACCAGCATACAATGGCAACAGCGACAACAGGGGGAATCGAACGTGGTCGTGGAGCGAGACAGCCGACAACCCCGACCGCCAAATCATGCACTATATGATGTCAATCTCTTAACATCTTCATGACATCAAAATTGACGTTCGCAATTTCCTTTTGTTCTAGAAAATATTGACAAGAATCTGATCCATTTTTTGGATATTGGTAGAGATATCGAATTTGAGGAGTGCCTTTTTTTTATTCAAGTTCAAATATTTTACGGAACCCATCAATTTGATCTAATTGTGGCAAATTCAATTTGAGGATTGTGCTTGCTATTATTAGAAAGAAATTTTTGCTATTATTAGAAGGAAATTTTAGCTGCCCAAAAGTACAAAAGATGGGCAATTAAGTTATTCTATGTTATGATTTGTTTAAGTTAGAATGGATGATCATTAGAGAAATTTTAAGGTCTAAAATGGACCTCTTAAGGAATATTATAAAATAATAGTAGAAATAATAAAATAATATTAGATTGCATCATCAAAATTTAGAGGGAAGAAAGAAAACTACATTTTTAATTCGTATTTTCAACTTATCTTCGTACGATTTTACTCAAATTTCGAGCAAGAGCACTCATTGGAAGTAGAATTTAATTCCACATCCAAGGATTACCCATGTTGCATATTTTTGATGGACCGTGCTACACCAAAAATGAGAAATAGATGGAAAAATTTGATTGCAATCATGTTTTTCATGCATTTCTCATTTTTTTTTGTAGTATGGTCCATCTAAGGTATGCAACATGGGTAATCCTTGGATGAGGAATTAAATTATGCATCCAACGAGTGCTCCTACTTGAAATTAGAGTAAAACATTAGGGAGATAAGTTGAAAATACGAGTTGAAAAAGTAGTTTTTTATTTTTTTATGTTTTAATCTTTTTATTTTTTTACTCCAAAAATGGTGAATCATCTGCCATGGTTGACATAATCATCTTGAATCTTATTGGTTCTTATAAAGTTTATTTTGGTTGTACTTTTTTTTTGTAAGCCCATTTTATACCTCAAAATTTTTGTAATGATAATTTGTTTTTTTTTTTAATGTGTAGTCTATATGAACTATTGGTTGGAGTTCATGTGACCTCGCTATAGATGGTAATACATACATGCCATAGCATGTATAGGTGATTTTCAACAACTTTTCGATGACTTCCAGAACAAGCCCCATACAGTCCACCATTGTCATCAACAAAGGGACTTCATTGCTGCCATCGTCCTGCCTAGAACATGTTGTCATGCCCGGACCACACAATTAAGCATGGATCAGCTACAAAACTTATTTCATGCCATTTGAAATCTAAATTTTGAATTTTCAATATGTCGTGCAGAGGCCACATGAATACAGACTACACCACCTCATATAGTTGTAGTTGTCCATAATATTCTTTCAAACTTTAATTAGATGGTACAAAATCCATGGACATGGATGGCCCTTGGCCATAGATTATCCATATAGTGTTTTTGTCAAGGAAATAATAGGGTATGGATGGATGAAATTACCTGCCTTACCACGATGATTCTAAATCTCAACCATGCCCTTTTTCTTCAATCTATCAGAATCAACATGACCTCTGGCATTCTTGCATTCTAGGATAAGAAATGATGCCTTCAGCTCTAGTCCCTCTGAGCTTTTCAATCATCTAGATATATATATATATATATATATATTATATATATATATATATCATGGTAGGTAGGTAGGTAGGTAGGTAGGTAGGTAGGTAGGTAATAATGGGTTTCAATGGTCTTTGTTGGATTAATGTTACAGGGGTTCATAGGTGGGGAAGGACTCATATAACGAACTTGCAAATTGTCCACAATAGTTATGGATGAGAGATAGCTAATTACCATCGACATCACTTTGTCTTATCTTTTCCTGCTACTACTAAATAATACACAGTAATATGTCATGTTTTGTTTAGGTGCCCTACATGTTTGAAGCAGGGCCAAGAGGTCTAGGTGGGATTTAATTTTGTTGCTTTTCTATTCAATGGAATATGTAACTAGGAAATTTATTGTTTTGGGTATTCAAATATGTTAGTTAATTTAGTTTTGATATGAATGGAAAGTGGCAACTACCCATGGCGTTCATGAACCCGTGATATTTATCCACCCATGGTATTCATCCACCCATAATATTGTAAGTAACATCTACCCATGGTATTTACCCACCCATGGAATTTACCCATGGTATTGTAACTAAAAAAAGAATATAAGTAACAAGTCACATTTTGTAAAAGGATAGATTGTCCACCACAATGCAACTTTTACAATTATTCTTTGTTTTAATAAAAAAAAATGTCTCTATGGATTTATTAAATAAGATTGGCCTACCTCTCATCAAAATAAAATAGTGACAACCGACCTTCTTCTTAATTTTCTGTCCTCTTTACTATTTATCTCTAAAATCAGCTCTTCTTCTATCAAGCATTCATTTGGTCCTGATGATGGATCCCGGTTGGGATTCGAAACATTGGCAAAAAATGGTTCTTATTGTGGGTTCTCCGATAACTAAGTCAAAAGAAATAAGCCACAAAGGTCTTAAATCCAGTATGTGTTCTCCTATTTTCTTCTAGCATTTCATTTTTTCAAATCTTAAGGGCCTCCCCCCAAGATCTGGATCAGATTTAGGTTACGGATCCATGGGAATGAGGGTTTGATGCATATTTCAGTTTCAATTTTTTCATCAATCTTCAACAAACTTCACGCACATGCTATGATCTCCAAAAAGCACTTTCTTGGGCAAAGCGGGAAGCATTGTTTTTCTCATTTTTCTGCAGGAATTTTTTGGGTGGCGAGTTTTCATATCAGATATGAAACTTTTGGTGCAAAATATACAAAAACAAATAAAGATATGGGTTCCTTGCAAAAAAATACCCAAATTAAAAAAAAAATCGGCTGAATCAAAGTCTAGATGAGGGTGATATCGCTGATTTAAAATTAATTATGTTCCATAATTTTTTCTGATGGAAATTCGTAGATAACGGATCTCCTATCATTTTTCGCAGTTTTTATGCAAAATTTCAAAAAAAAAAAAGATCTGAGCTCCTCTTAAAAATCACAAAATTTCAAAAAACCAATTGGTCAAATAAGAGTTTGAATGAGGGAGATATCGTTGAGTTAAAATCAAATTTTTTTTTTAGAACTTTTATGATAGCAAGACAGTTGCAATGTGAATTTGAGTTTCCAGAGTGTCCAGATAGAGATTTCAATCACATGGGAAGATGCAGAATGGTCATTCTATTTCCAAAAGCATGTTATAATAAATATTCTGAGTTATATTGACCGAGTCATGCCATTTTAAATTATTTTTTATATCTAGAGCAACATTCAGAGCATATTCCCTTTGGAGACGTGCCCTCCCACCTCGCTTTAGTAGGCACCTTCTCACATTCATTAGTTTTATCATAGCAGCACTTGTCTTGGGTTCTTTGGAGACATGCCCTCCCACCCCAGGATATGTAGACACCTTCTACTTCATCAATAGTCAACATCACAGTTATCGGTCAACCACACAAAATCCTTATCATCGAAGTCCATTTTCTAGGTCGCAAATTATTAGTATCACAGTTGGTCACAAGCATGGCAGGGTATCTCTATCCTCGAATATTCATTTGTCATGGTTATGGGTCATCCAAAAACCCACACTTCATCAAGGTCCATTTTTTAGGCTGCACACTGTGAGTATCACAGTTGGTCATAAGCATTACAGGGTATCTCTATCCTTGGATCTGCGTTCATCACGATTACGGGTTAACCACACAAAACCATTCTCTTTAGTAGCTCTTCATTTTCAACACAAGATTCGTAGGAGGGAACTTCACGCAATGGGGACCATGCTTCATAAAGAGGGAGGAATGATTTGAAAGGAAAGTGGCATCTACCCATGATATTCATTAACCCATGGTATTTATCCACCCATGGTATTCATCCACCCATGGAATCTACCCATGGTATTGTAAGTGGAATCCACTCATGGTATTCATCCACCCATGGTATTTTAAATGACATCTAGCCATGGTATTCATTCACCCATGGTATTTACCCACCTATGGAATTTACCCATGGTATTGTAACTAAAAAATACTATAAGTAACAAGTCACATTTTGTAAAAGAACAGATTGTCCACCACAATGTAGCTTTTACAATTATTCTTTGTTTTAATCAAAACAAAAATCTTTGTGGTTTTGCTTATTATGTGTTCCCCTCTTTTCTTCTGGAATTTCAATTTTTCAGATCTTGAGGGCCTCCCCCCAAGACTCGGATTAAGTTTTCTAGTAGAAAACATTCATCAAAGTTGGTAATTTATTGCCTATTGG
Organism: Pinus taeda; assembly: GCA_000404065.3. Classification (NCBI taxonomy): domain Eukaryota; kingdom Viridiplantae; phylum Streptophyta; class Pinopsida; order Pinales; family Pinaceae; genus Pinus; species Pinus taeda. The sequence goes on along the minus strand of APFE031424149.1, from coordinate 61,220 downwards.
AGTGGTTGGGTAGCAGAAATGTAACAATTTTTTGAGTGGGTGGTATGCATCTTTTATGATGCAATAAACATCCCGACTTTGTATCAAGAATTTCAATTTTGTTTATTGTTGTTCAAGGGGGTTTAAAACCCTGGTTATTTAACATTGTAATGTGGATTGTGCAATCTTTGAAGTTTGTTTGTAGAAAAATTTGATTATGGTATTGGTTGGTTCAGTCTATTGTATATTTTGGCATGATTTATATGTTTTGGATTGCATTCATACTCTATTTACTCTTACATACAAAGAAGCATGGAGCAATAATATTTACCGAGAAAAAATTTATCAATGGAGATCCATTTTTCGAGTTGAATGAGTTGAAGTTATTTTCTGGATCTTGTAATTTTTTTCATCCTTGGAAATAAAAATTAATATAAAGAGCTACCATCATTGAATGTGGCATATTTTTCGACTTTTAGTATCATGTATAACATAGTGATTTTTAACTAAATTTCCCTATTATTATTAATGTAGAAACCCTTGAAAAGTAGAATATATGAAACAAGGAGGTTGGAGATATCATTATATAAAGTTTTTCTAATGGTGTGCACTCTGAAATTAGCCATGAAAAAACTTCACAAAATTTGACAAAAAGTATTTGTAAGCCTTACAAGTGACCTTTACAATTTCCAAAATTATCTCTTATGATCCATTAGTCTTTTCTATGAATTAGTAAAGTGAGTTTTTTCATTTCATTCGCTAGAGCATTCCAAGGATGTGATGTGAGCTTTTTTATTTCCTAGGTATAACCTTCCAAGGCTTTGATGTTCTTGACAAATCTAGCAAACAATCTCGAATTCAAAATAAGTCGCATAGTCTTTAGAGAAAAAACTAATATGCAAGAAAAATATAATGTAATTTGTACATAATTAGAAACCCATTCAATAAAAATAATAAACAATCTATTTAAAGAAAAATTATTGAAAAAATTGGTATTAATTAATGAATAATAATTAGTATAATATTCCTTCATTATTAATCTAATTTAACACTTTTAAGTTTATAGTTTTTTAATTAAATAAACATAAATACAAGTTTTAGTTTCACTTGTTTTAAAATATTTATTAAAATAAATTAGAATAAATAGTTGAAATACATGAAGGCATGAAGGTGGTATCTACCACCTCACCCTTCATATGGTATATTAGGGAAGTACAATGGTGAGAAGAGTTTCAAAAACTTAGCCTACACTTTTATTTAGAATGTGTGACAATAAGATTAATCGGAACAAGAAGACAAAGAATGAGAAATCAACAAACAAGATATTCCTTTTCACACTACTATAAGAGGAAATGACATAGCGTTGTTATTTGTTGGTACTCTAAGGAATGTTCAATATATACGAAGAAATGCCATTGTGAAACATCTTATTAAGAAAAGCAAACCACTTAATAGAATCTAGACTATTTTTGGAGGAAGAATGACAATAATACTTCCCCAAACCAACAACAAACTCAAATGAACTTAAAGAAAATAAGGATTTAAAGCAATCCATATAGTGGTGCCCATAATTTTTTCCACTATTGCAAGTTCAATGCCCATTCAATTTCTAAATTATTGTGATTTCCAAAAACCAAAGATAACTTCTTAGTAATGTGTATCATCACTATACTACAACCATAGTCCCTCTTTATGTGCAGTACCCCAAAGTTATAGTTATGAGGAATGGTTTATTCATATGCACTAAATTTCCTCTAGAGATGGGTACGATATCTCACCTACAATGCATTCCTCATTAGAATGAATATTAAGAATAGGTTTACAATTTGTAGTCTCTGTGAATGGGAATAGATTGGTTCATTGTGAGTGTTACATATTTGTACAGGGCATTGTATAAACACATTTCAACAACATAAATTATAGAGGTATATTATAAATATTCTCATTTTCCAATTTCATTTATCTTTCATTGAATATGTTTTCAATTACAAACTAGAATGTTGAATTTGGCACCCTAACAAATTGAGATATAAATGGTTTTATCACGTAGAATGATATTTTTTTGGCATTCAATTCATACGAATGCATTATTTATTTTATGACTATCATAGAATTTGCATGAACAACATATTTGTTACTACTTAAAGTGTTGAACTAGTAATTTATAAAGCACAAAGCCTATCTTCTTTGCTAACAATAGAAACCATGACAGGTTGCTTTAGTCTTAAGCATCATACTCAACGCAATAAGTTAGTAATTGAAGCACATAGGCCTTTGGAACTAATCTATATTGAGGATAGAAGCCTTATACCTGGATAAAACTTATATCTTTGACAAGATAGAAGCACAAAGATAAGAAGTAATTTTTCCATAGTATCAATGTTGGTGAAGAGAGTGGGGTATAAGTCCCCCATTTACAAGTCAGTGTTCTTAATACATTTAAGTGCATTGTAATACAATGCAAAATAAAAAGCATTGCCATAGTGCATATGCACGTATGTTAGGGCACTGTAGAGTATAGGAAATCTATACAAAAATAATTATAAATATGAAGAAGAGAATGTATCCAAAATATGATCCGTGGTTCCATTTTTAAGTCTATCTAGTGCACTTAATATGTATAGGTAAATAACACTATAGTGAGACATGGAAAGAATGATTGTGATGTTTTAGAGGAACATCACCATAGTTTGACTATGTATCTAAAATCACAACACAAAATATGAATATTTTTTGTAAACATATTTATAACTATTTTTGGTACAATGAATATGTAAAGGTGAATCATAACAGTGTGGTCTATCAAATCACTAGATGGCAATATTCATCGAACATTGAAGCTGCAATGACAATTTTTTTTTTTGAAATAAAAAGAAACAATCAAAGTAAATTTCAATCTACACTTTAATCCATTGAAAATGTATATTAAAGAATAACAGTTCACTTGATCTCTTCTCCATCGAGGAATCATATGTTATATTCTTTGAATGACTATCCCCAAGTGTTGTGAAATGTGCAAAGCATAGCAGGGGTGTCACCCCATTATTCGATGGTTTCACAGGGGGGTGAAATCCCCCTTGTGTGACGGTTTGAGGGAAATACCCTTCCAAAAAACTTTGTTCAATTTTTTGCATCTGTTTTTGGCAATTTTTGGCACATGTATTTTTTTGCTAAGAGTGGTTTTATGGCACATGATGGCTTTTCCCATGGT
>APFE031424149.1:18030-55530 GCA_000404065.3 Pinus taeda | reverse complement strand
GGAGTGCTCGTACCAGTGGAGTCCATGACTAATAAATTCAGTTACGGAGTCGTGCTATGTCCTTTTCTCCTTTGGCCATGTTTTATGTTAAATATGGTTGTTGGGGGTCCGACTGTTGTCAATCAAGCAGAACGGGTTATCTCCTTCCTCGATCAATAGAATGGACGTGGGACGTAGAGTGCATGGGTAGGTGGATGATTTGGGTGAGCGAAAAGAATGACCGTCAGATCGGGGAAATGAATGGCGGAGATGGTTCAGCGAAAGCTATAGACCGAGGTGGGAATGGGGTGTGTCAGTGCCATTGGATCTTCGGCAAACAGATCAGACGGTCATTGGGTGACGGAGTTGCACGGGCATTTAACAGGCGAGGGTGGTTTGGTCGGGTGGTACTGGTTTTCATCGCACCGCTTTCAGGCGCTAAGTGGTAAATACCCGAGGCTGAGCGATTCCACTCACTGATCAACATGAGTAGTGGATGAGAGAGAAAAACCACTCTCATCGCGCACTATCACTTGATCAAGTTTCCTGTGCGATGTATGCGAAGACCGTCAGATTTGGCGGAAATGATCTGACGGTGGAAATTGGTCGAGTGGGTCACCTTTATCAGGTGCGATGTGAGCCATTAGATTGTTGGGGAACGATCAACGGCGGGAAAACGATGAGGGTTTATGAGCGCGTGAGGGCGTATGGGTAAGGTTTTATGGTTGGTTTGGCTTTACGCTTAGAGCTGGGGCCAAAAAGGGACTTTGTCAGTTTTTAGAAGGTTTATTTAGGGAATGGGAAAGGTTTAGAGGTGAGCAGGGTGAAGGAAGAAAGGGAAAAGTGACCAATGTGAGCCCCCTTTCACACAACCAAACAGACCATGCTTCTTTTTGACCTTAGAAAGTCAGCGCTGCATAGCAGAGCTAACACTGGCTCCTTCTGGGGATGAAAGCCTCCCTATGAGGTTTCAAGAACCATAGACCACTGCCTTTCATACAAAAACCAGATCAACAATATTTCCTAGTGTTCCATTGGGAATGGAGTCTAATTAAGCCTACACTAAAACTTGTAAAAAGAACATATTTACAAAGCTGAGGCCTAAAGGCCTTAATTAACATAAACTTTCAAAAACTTCCCATTGACTGGGCCATAAAAAATTGTTTCTCCTTCCATAATTTGCAGCATGAAAGTGTTGTTCCCCTGGACCTGAGAAATGACAAAAGGTCCAGTCCACAGAGAATAGAACTTCCCATGATTGCCTTTCTTTTCCTTTAGTGCATCCCATTTTAAAACCAAGTCTCCAATTTGAAAATTGTCCATATTTTCCTTTCTGTCAAAGGCTTCCTTGATTTTCTTTTGATGTGTTGCAGACTTTTCAATCAATTGATCTCTGATTTGATGCACTTTAGCCAAGTCACTAATCCTCTTTGCCGTGTCATTTTCCTCATTCTGCTATTTCTGCAAGAACTTGGCCACAGGTAGGGTCAACTGGATTGGGAATACAGCCTCAGTCCCATATACCAGCTTGAACAGAGAATTCCCTATGGATTTCTTGGTGGTCACCCTGTCAGCCCACAATGCAAACTTCAGTTTGGAATCCCAGTTCCTTTTGTTGTCTTCCAGCAACTTTTTGATTATTCTTATCAGGATTTTATTGGATGATTCTGCTAGACCATTACCTTGAGGGTAATATGAGGTGGAATGCACTAGCTTAATGCCCATTGCGTCGCACGTGTCCACCAACTCTTTTTCCTTGAAGGCTATTTCATTGTTTGTAACCAATTTGTGTGGACAACCAAACCTGGTGAAAATGTTTTCTATCAAGAACTTCATGACAACATGATGATCAAATTTCCTAGTAGGGATGGCCTTAATCCATTTAGTGAAGTAGTCAGTGGATACTAAGATCCATCTGTGTTGGCCACTAGAATGTGGATTAATTTCCCCTATGAAATCCAAGCCCTACTATTGGAAACGACCATTGGCATGTATTGGTTTCAAGGGTAAGGAATTCAACTGTTGTTTTCCTTCAAACCTCTAGCATTTGTCATGGGACCCTACAAATGAAAAGACATCAGAAAACAAAGTGGGCCAATAATACCTAGCTCTGAGGATCTTGTGGGTTGTGGTTTTCCAATAGTGATGTCCTCCACAGATGCTAGAATGAAACTGATGCACGACCTCCACAGATTGTTCTTTGTCCAGACATCTTAAAAGGATTCTAGATGGACCCCTCCAATAGAGCAAGTTTTCATGAATACAGAACTTGGATGCTTTGAGCTTAATAGTCCTAGCTTGGCTTGAACTGAGGCCTGGAGGGACTTCTAGCATCAACAAACATTGAGCTATTCTAGAATACCATTCACAAGAAACTAGATTCTCAACCAACAAACATTCATGTCCTATAGGTGCTTCTTCTGTCTGTCCATCTAAATTTGTACCCATGCAGTTTATGTCAAGAATTTTGCAATTTTCTTCAGCCATCAGCTAAGCAAGGCCCTGGCCCTTGAAAAGCTTGGTGGGATTCAATTCTATGTTGAATTCATAAGCTTTGCAATCCATTTAGCCCTTCTTCCATCAACATCTGGCTGCGTTAGGACATCCTTTATGAAGCAGAGGACACATATGCAATTACCTTCGAGTGCTTCGGAAATATTTTAAAGATTTGATAAGAGCATAAGCTTGCTTTTTGATAATATCATACCTTAGTTCAGCATCCCTTAAGGTTTTGCTGAAAAATGCTACTGGATGCTCTAAATTCCCATCATCTTTTTGTAATAAGACTGCTGCAAGGGTGTCACCGGAAGCAAAGGAGAAGATATGGAACTCCTTGCTATATTCTAGGCTTATCAAAGTGGGGGCTTCCATAATAGCTCTTTTGATGGCTTCAAAAGATCTTCTTACTGCATCAGTCCATTTGATCTCTGATCCCTTTTTCAGCATAGAGGTGATGTGTTTTACCAATTTTGCAAAATTAGGAATAAACATCCTTACAAAATTTATTTTACCCAGAAAGGATTGGATGTCCTTTTTTGATCTTGGGACAGACAAGTTATGTATCGCTTTCACTCTCTCTAGGTCAATCTTGACACCTGCAGTAGAAACAATGTGTCCTAGAAGTTTTCCCTCTTCTAAAGCAAATTGTGACTTCTTAGGATTCACTGATATTCCAAACATTCTGCACTTCAGAAACACTTTCTTCAAATGCTGCAAATGATCTTGATGGCTGCTGGAATATACTGTTATATCATCCAGGTAGACAAGGACAAACTTATCCTTCTCTCCTACAAATGCTATATCCATGGCTCTTTGAAAGGTGGCCCCTGCCTTCATCAACCCAAAGGGCATCTTCGAGTACATAAAATTTCTCCAAGGAGTAGTGAAAGTAGTCTTTTCTTGGTCATTTGGATGTACAACAACTTGGTTATACCCTGAAAATCCATCCAGGAAAGACATAACTTTAGCTCTTGAAACTTTTTGTAGCAAATGTTCCATCTTTGGCAGGGGATAGTTGTCCTTTTTGGAACATTTTTTCAGGTTCCTGAAATCAACACATAACTTGATTTCTCCACTTTTCTCCCTCACCACTACCAAGTTGGTTACCCACTTTGAATACCTTAGAGGAACTATGATTTTGGCAGCCAACAACTTTTTGATTTCTTTTTCAATCAGAGGGAGGAGCAAAGGATTGATGGGTCTCAGCTTCCGTTTGAAAGGAATGGTGTCTTTCTCTAATGGGATCTTATGTTGGATGATATTTTTGTCATAAGTTTTAAGGTCATTGTATTCCAAGGCAAAGACATCAACAAATTGCTTCATTAAGGTGCAGTACTCAGAACTTTGGGCAGCAGAAAAATGGGTGGACAGATTTATATACTTTGGATGATCTAGACTCCCTATGTTATGCCTATGGACTGCAGACTGATTTTCGTTTTTGGAAATCTTATGAGGCACGTCGTTATGGTCAAACAACTTCTCTAGAGGCACTAGCCCTTTAGGTATATGATTGTTAGGCAACTGAACAATGTTGTCTTGGCCAATTCTGTTCCTTAGCTGGGGCTGGTGACATTCCTCCAAAGTTTCATTCTCTTGATCAATTTGTATTTCAGAGAATTCATCAATGACTTACAGAAACCTCTTTACTTCATCATCATCCTCAAAAACTTTCCAGTGCTGAACGTTATCAAGCAAGGATGGTCTATATTTTACCTGGACTTGATAAGACAATCTAGGGGACATGGGAGGGATGAACATGCTAGCGGACACAACAAGGGAATCAACAAGCTAATTTTTTACTCTAGGAATATATGAGATACAAAAGCCATCAAAAGATTCTTTGAGTCTCCATACCTCATCTCTATACGCTTTCAGCCTTGGGTGCCTTGCTTGGAACGTTTTGTTCACTTGTTGAATGATGAGATCAGCATCTCCAAACACCTTGATGTCTCTGATTCCCATGTCTTTGGTAACGTTTAAGCCCAATATCAGAGCCTCATACTCTGCTATATTGTTGGTGACCTGAAAAGTCAGTTTAAAAGACAGATGTGTGCTTTCTTGTTTTGAGACACCAGCACCACTCCTGCTCCTGCAGTTTCCTTTGAACAGGCTCCATCAAAGAACATATCCCAAGTCTGTGTCCTTTCCCCTTCCATGGCTTGGCATACTGGTTTCTTGAGCTGCACCGAGGCCCTATGGGATTCTTCAATTTGGAGAATACATGCTCCAAAATCAGTGTCCACAGCGTAAATGGGATGATTAGAGGGATTCTTCTCACCACTGATGATATAGGCCAGCTAGGCTTCCCTGCATAGTCTTCTTCTTTCTCCTCCAAAAACTGGGACGGTAGCATAAGACAAGTCATTTGCAATGTCCCACCCAACCTCTTAATCCACCCTATGGAAAGTAGCATACCAAACTTAGGGGGGAGATTTGCTACCATAGTATCCATCATCATGCTTTTCATGGGCAGCTGAGTTAGGGTGATAGATGAGTCTTTAATTAACCCCAGACATTTCACCTTCCTCGAATCAAAGGAGAACAAGTCATGGTAAGTTATGGTAATATCAAGGCCTAACTCTTCCATGACAACTTTGGGCATCAGATTATGGCTGGCACCTGTGTCTAGTAGATAGTTGTGGAGGATTTTGTCATGAATGGTTAAGGAGACATAAAATGTTGGGGAATTGTCATCAGTAGGTTTAGTCATTGGGCTATGCACAATTGCAGGTTTATCATCTTGTAAATTCACATAGTCATTGGGTGTTTGTGTGGCTTTCAGCTCAAGGGCATCAAGGATGGGCTTCTTAAAGACCTCACTCTTTACAAGAAACCCAAGCAACCTATTCAGTGATGCATTCAGGATTCTAACACAGAGATAAGATGACAGTTATCTAGTGCTAAACATCAAGAGATCAAGAACACAACATATCAGGTACAAGCCTAGAACAGAGGAAAATGGACAGTGAGCAGTTAACATCAAAAGAAGCTTGTATTTTCTGAAAATGAAGATGAGATGCTACAAGTGACAAAATGTCTACAATGTCCAGAAGTTGAACCTTACATCAAATGCCAACCTTGATTACATCTTTCTTCTGGATATTTATAAGTTTACATTACTATGGCACCTGGCCATTTAGGTACGGAGGGGTCTTAATTGACCACCAACTACATTTAACTGCCTGATGGAGTCTCTAAATGAGGTTGCTTGCTTCACTATGTGGATTTGATCTGTTCAGGTGCTACATTGTCCTATAGGTGGTTGGAGTGCTCGTACCAGTGGAGTCCATGACTGATAAATTCAGTTACGGAGTCGTGTTATGTCCTTTTCTCCTTTGGTCGTGCTTTATGTTAAATATGGTTGTTGGGGGTCTGACTATTGTTAGTTAAGTAGAACGGGTTATCTCCTTCCTCGATCAACAGAATGGACGTGGGATGTAGAGTGCATGGGTAGGTGGACGATTTGGGTGAGTAAGAAGAATGACCATTGGATCAGGGAAATGAATGGTGGAGATCGTTTAGCGAAAGCTATAGATCGAGGTGGGAACGAGGTGTGCCAGTGTCATTAGATCTTCAATGGATAGATAATATGGTCATTGGGCGACGGAGTTGCACGGGCATTTAACGGGAAAGGGCAGTTTGGTCAGGCGGTAATGGTTTTCATCGCACTGCTTTCGGGTGCTAAGTGGTAAATGCCTGGGGCTGAGTTATTCCACTCAATGATCGACACATAGCAGCAAATGAGAGAGAAAAACTGCTCTCATCGCGCGCTACCGCTCGATCAAGTTGCTTGTGTGATGTATGCGAAGACTGTCAAATCTGGCGGAAATGATTTGATGGTGGAAATTGGTTGAGCGAGTCACCTTTATCGGGTGCGATGTGAGCCATTAGATTGTTGGGGAATGATCAACGGTGGGAAAGCGATGAGGGGTTTATGAGCGCGTGAGGGCGTATGGGTAAGGTTTTATGGTTGGTTTGGCTTTGCGCTTAGAGTTGGGGCCAAAAAGAAACTTTGTCGGTTTTTAGAGGGTTTATTTAGGGAATGGGAAAGGTTTATAGGTGAGTGAGGTGAAGGAAGAAAGGGAAAAGTGACCAATGTGAGCCCCCTTTGGACACAACCAAACAGACCATGCTTCTTTCTGACCTTAGAAAGTCAGCGCTACATAGCAGAGCTAACAAGTATAATAGTTTTATTGTTCCTAAGAGTCAAGGAGAAGAAGGAAAACTCCTATAGTTTATGGAGAAAAGACTATGTTATGGCATTAAAGGTTGGGACACATCAAAGAGAAGGGACTTTGAGTATTACACAATAATGGTAAGGTAGATGGTATATGTAATTTCTCTCTATATTTTTATTTATGTGAACATTATTTATATGGGAAGAAAAATCTCATAAGATTATCATGTGATTTGACTTATTTCAATTCCAACACTAAATAAATCTATGTACTATGTATTATTTATAAATATATTCTCTAGGAATACATAGATTTATTTCCTGACGAAAAAATCTAAAGTATTTGACAATTTCAAAGAGTTTAAGGCTCTTGTGCAAAATCAAACAAAGAATAAAATTAAGGTGTTGAGGATAGATAATGGTGGATAATTATGTGGGAATTAATTCAAATAATTATATAAGAAGTGCAATATAGAATATAGGATACTATTCCATACACACCTTGGAAGAATAGAGTTGCAGAATGGATTGTGTTCATATATTAGGTTGGTATAGCAAGCTGTAAGGATAGATTATGACAGCCAAAGTGAAATATTCTTGGCAAAGAACCCAACTTATCATTCAAAGGCAAACCATATTCATGTTCATTATGTTGAGCATATATGTGTACTATGTCTCATTTATAAATGAATTCTTGAGGAATACATGGATTTATTTCCTCAGGAAGAAATCTAGAGTCTTTGACCAAGTCAAAGAGTTTAAGGCTCTTATGGAAAATCTGAACAAAGAATAAATTTAAGGCTGTTTAGGATAGATAATGGTGAAAAATTCAATGGGAATGAATTCAATTAATTTTTTAAGAAGTGCAATATAGCAAGGTAGAAGACTACTCCATACACACCTCTCCAAAATGGACTTGTAGAAAGGATGAACATGATGCTAATGGAGAAAGTAAGGAGCATGCTTACTGATGTTTAGTTAGGATAGGAATTTTGTGAAAAGGTAGTGGACACTACATGTTATCTAATAAGTATATCACCCTCATCAGCGTTGGATGACACGACTCCACATGAGGTATGGACTAGTCAGAAACCTTCTCTTAAACATCTTAGGGAATTTTATTGTGATGTTTATGTACACATTCCAAAGCATAATAGGAGTAGGTTGGATAAGAAAGTTTAAAAGTGTATCTTTATTGGATATAAATGTGATATGAAAGGTTATAAGCTCCAAATGGAACCTAGAAACTAAGAAGGTTGTGTATGGTCAATATGTGGTATTTAGAGAAGTCAAAGATGTTTTCAAAGAGGAAGTCTTACTAAGGGAGAAAGAGCTAGAAAGGACAAAGTTTGAATTGAAGGATGATAAATCAATATCTATAGAAGAACATGAATCAGAATAAGAAGAACCAAAGACTTCGACACTAAGGAGATCAGTTAGGGAAAGAAGGAATCCATAAAGGTATAGTCCACCTAATTTTCATTCAAAATTTTCTTTGTTTATTATTGATGACAATCCTAATTTTTTAAGGAGAGGTCGTGGATTCAAAGAATAAAAAATTATGGAAAAAGTCCATGGTTGAAGAAATGGAAGCCTTGGATAAGAACAAGGCTTTGGATATAGTGGAATTGTTGGCTAGAATAAACCCCATCAACAATGAATGGGTATTTAAGAAGAAATGGAATGCAAAAGGTAGAGTGGAGAAATAAAAAGCTTAGTTATTTGCAAAAGGCTATTCCCAAGTAGAGGGAATTAACTTTAGCGATATTTTTTCTCCTATTGCGAAGTTAACTTCTATTATATTTCTTTTATATATTGATGAAGTTTTTTATATTGCAATATAACGAATGGACATGAAGACAACATTCCTACATGAGCATTTGGAAGAAGAACTCTACATGAAGCGGGCAGAAGGATTTTCTGTGAAAGAAATGAAAGAGCTAATATGTAGGTTGAAAAAGTATTCGTATGTGTTAAAGAGGTCACCAAGGATGTGGTATAAAAAATTCAATACTTATATATACTAGGAATTGGCTTCACAAGGAGCATAACAATCATTGTGTATATTTCATAATAGTTTTTGATCATCCTATTTATTTGGTATTGTATGTTGGTGATATGTTGTTGATTGGAAATGGCAAGGAAATCATCGAGGAAGTGAAAACTCAGTTGTCATCTAAATTTGACATGAAGAATATGGATGATGTAATTTTTGTCTTCGGCATGGAAATTAAAAGATATTGGGAAAATAGGAAAAGCTAGTTAGCTTAGAGGAAGTATATTGAGACAATACTACAAAGGTTTAATATGCAGGAATGTAAAGAAATGAAGGTGCCTATTCCTATAGGTATACAATTATTTGTGGATCAATGTCCCATGATACAAGAAGAGGAAGAGGACATGTCATGTGTCCCATATGCCATTGTGATTGGAATCTTGATGTATTCAATGGGAGTATTGAGAAGGTATATTCCAAAACATGGGAAGGAGCATTGGACAACAATAAAGAGGGTTTTCAAGTATTTTTGTGGCACAACTAGCTATGGATTTTTCTACCAAGGAAGACAAGGATTGGATAGATTGTTGGACATACATGGCTTTTTTGATGCAGAGTAGGCTAGAGATATAGATCGTGGAAGATCTGCAAGTTGGTATGTGTTTAACCTATTTGGAGGAGAAATTAGTTGGATGAGAAAAATATAATTTGTAGTGGCACTCTCGATTATAGGAGTTGAATATATGGCATCCAATCTTACAAGCAAAGAAGTAGTATGGCTACAGATATTGTGTTCAAGTATTGGGTTGGCATAGAAAGTTGTAAAGATAGATTGTGATGGTCAAAGTGCAATATTCCTCGCAAAGAACCTAACTTATCATTCGAAAAAAAGGAATATTGATATTCAATATCACTTCATGAGAGATATGATTGAAGACAAGAAGGTATCTTTTCCCATGGTTTTGTAGTTTTAGTTAATGAACTATGGATGTATTCTAATCCAAGGTAAATGAATTGGTATTTTATAGATGTCATGGGATATATATGTTGAATTGTAACATTGCACAAATGAATATGTGTGTGTGTGTGTGTCCATGTGTTATGCAACCAGAACACAAAGTAACTAGAAAATTAGGTTGTTCGAGGGGGAAACCTCATTTACATCACATAAATGAACAATTCTTGGGTGTTACAAATGACAAAACCTCCTTGGTATATATAGGAGTCTAAGGGGTCACAATATAATCAAAGCCTACCTAACAATAATAATGCATGCCAAGAAGACCTAGGGAGAGGTTGAGGAGGAATGAAACCCTAAGATAGACCTAGTGCGAAATGGGGATTCCCCTGAACCTAGGAGTGGAAGCAAGGTGAGGGGAATGACAATGTTGCTGGCATACAAGGCATAGAGATTTAGGTATTTTTTAACCATGGTGTTTTGGAACCACACTTGGTCATGTGGATTTTTTGGGTCAATAGACTAGGGGATCGAACGGTGGAGGTACTCAGTGGAACAACTAGGCCAGTGTTTGTCAAAGGGTGTTGTGCACAACAGAGCATACGAACAGTGAAATGGTGAGACTGAGAATGCCATTTTTGCATGGATGAGGAACTTGTTGATTATTCCTCAGATACAATAGAGGCTTCCCAAATATGGGTGGAGGAGCCACATCAGCACCGAAATGGGGTTTCACTAGAGCCACCCCATGAACCAGAAGTCTAGGTTGATGCTTATATTTCAAAGCTGGTTGATGTGGAGGGTTCCTTAAATTCCCTAGGGTTTACTCACCCAAGCTCAACTATGAATGTGGAATTATTATAGCTATAGGAGGACCAGGATCAATTGATTGTTCATATTCCATCGCCATCGGAGCTCCAATATTGGGAACTCGATAAACAAGCACAAGAGACAAATGTATAAGGTGCGTCATTCATGGCAGGCGAGGGCACGAGCAATTATGAGGCTGACACATATGGGTTTGTCAACTCAAGGCATAATGTACAAGGTATAACAAGAACTGACCCCCAAGGCTCAAGACCTCCTCTCGTAGCATGCACATCAAGGTGTTTTGTTGGAATTACTTGTCAGGAACAAGGTAATGAGGACATCAGAGCTTCAGACTCAAATGCGTATCAGCCTACGGAGGATGATCAAAACCTAGTAGACCACTCTCAAAGGTCAGGGGGAAAGAAAAAATCAAAATGTTCCAAGGTGTGTGAGCGGGGGCGCTTGCTGGTATATGGAGAAGGAACCAGTATGGCACAAGCAGCCCTCACTGAGAGCACAGTTCTTGTCGGAAGGGTTTGAGGTCGAAATTATACCCCTGCTTAGTTGAAGCGGTTGACAATGGAAATTTGGAGTCACTTGTTGGACCAACTACTAGTTGTTCTTACCATGGCAAGAGGCTGGTTTACACTTATATTTCCACAACCATACCAAGACAATTGGGTCTTGTCCAAATATTGGCATATCGAGATGACATTGGGACTCCTCAAGAGGTGGTCACCACTTTTCGACCCAGAGATAGAGAAATTGGGGGTAGGTCCAATATGGGTTAGACTCCCCGGATTACCACTACAATTTTGGTCAGAAGAGATCTTTAGGTGCATTGGGGATGACCTAAGCATCTATCTTGACCATGATAGAACATATATGGAAACCAAAAGTTTAGCCATTGCCAGGATTCTAGTACACCTAGATTTTAGAGAGGGTTTAGTTGAAATTTATCGGCTTCAACTCGGGGAGATAATGAAATGGCAGATCCTCGATTATGAAGGGATCCTATTTTGGTGCAGAAGGTGTCATGAGGTGGGGCACTTGTATAAGGATTGTTTGTTGATTAAAAATGTGCATATCGATCCCCCGAGAAGTTTGTTACTATTGGTACTCAAACACAAACGGATGTTAATTCAACCTCTGAGTAGAACATTGCAGCAGAACCCCAGAGAAGGTAGAGGGTAGTTGTGGAGGATCTTCATCATGCGGGCACCCAGACTCCTGATGCTCGAGTCACTCAATCGCGCTCAAAGGGACTTGAAATACTATTTGGTACTCTTGATTCCTCTCCTCCCTCTTCTCATAATTTTATGAATTTTGGCATTGCTATGTTATCTCTAGCTGCTTCGGGTATGGGTTTAGATGCATGTAGTTTGAGTCCCATAAACTGTCCTATTGCATTGGCTCCCCCCACTCATCTGGTTACTGCACCTGCCATTACCTTAGATTCTCTCTCAATTCTTCTTGATAGGGAGGATTCTTATTGCAATAGCTCTCATAGGTACAACCTCAAATCTCAGGCCCACCCCAGACCCCTCACTTTCGGACTAGGAGAGCACCCCCACACTAGAGCTTAGAAATTGCCCAAGGGAAGAAAATCCAATATTTCTAAAGCCATCCAAAGAGTGGGTAACAAGGTGGCAAGTGGTATTCAGATTAAAATTTACGGAGTTCTTAGAGAACGATGAATGTTTTATTATTAAAGCACCTCTGGTGGAGTAGCTGAACAAAATTAGACAATGGGTGGGATCGGGGTTATATCTGACCACTCCCCAATTTATTTGGAAATTATGAATTCCAATTACAAGCCAAATTCCCCTTTCAAACTTAACTTACCATGACTTATAGAAGAAGACTTTAACAAAATAGTTATGGAATCCTAGATTCATTGTGGATAAGACAACAACTCTACAACAGTTGTGGTGATTGCCAGCAATTTAACCTGAATTAAAATCAGGACTATAAGTTGGGCTAAATATAAAAGGAAAAAGGATGAGGCTACTATTCTGAAAATTGAATCTGACATATTGGAACTGGAAGGCTCTGGTATTTCTAGTTATTCATCCATGGAAAGTAAGGAACACCTAATAAGGTTGGAAACAGAAAAGATTCGCCTCCTGAGACACCAAGAGGAGAAATGGAGATTGAAGAGCAGAGCCATATGGCTAAAGGTTGGGGATGAAAATTCAAAATTCTTTCAACAATGTGCCAGGGGTCAGAGGATCATTATCAAAAGAGGAAAATCAGAGAGGCCATCGAAATCATGAAATTTCCTCAAAACCTAAATAGGGACAATGGGAGCGAAATTAGTGGAAACTAGCTTCCCCTTATTAGACAAATAAACCCTCCAAATCCTTTGTAGCTTAGTATCATTGGTCCCTCCCCAAATAAAATAAAAAATAAAATGAAATATTATAATTAATTAATTAATTAAAATTAATTAATAATAAGCAAAAAATAACAAATAAATCTATATGACCAATAAATTATAGTAACATAGGTTAAAATTATAAAATCAATAAATTTATTTATTAATTAAATAATTAGATAGGTTTCTTGTTATAAATTAGATACTTAGGACTAATTAATTAAAAAATAAAATTAACATATAAAAGGAAAAGAGATATAGTATCATCATCACAAATTATAAATTAATTTAATTAATTGATCAATCAAATCAATAAAAAAATTTAAACCAATTATAATTAATTAAAACAAAATAATTATATAATAATAAATAAATTAATTATAAGTTGATTAAATAATTAATTAATTACACTAATTAATTAATTAATTAAATAAACATAAAAACAAAATTATAAATAAATAAATCAATCAATCAATTAAATTATTAATTAAACTAATTAATAAATAATTTTATTATAAATTAATTATAAATAAAAAATAAATAATTAAAACCAATAAATTAAAACTGAAATAAATAAATGAAAATAAGAATAAAGTTTAAACTAATATATGTAGGCTAAAGTCAGATTTCACAATTTAGGATTAATTAGGTTTATATATACATTGGTCGGAGGATTCTTCTCTCAAAAACATTTTTTGTGGTCCTGATGATGGATCCCCTTTGGGGTTCGAAACGTCGACGTGATGAATATGATACTGTGGATAATCCGGAAAATACTAAACTAAGTAATACAATTTGGACTCTAAGAGACCATATTGGAAGGGAAGCCAATACTTTCAATCAGCGTATCGACATGGGTATTAGACATATCTCCCAAATGTTGAGGGCGCCTAGAGAAGCTACCATTGCAGAGGCATTCCACATAGCAGGAACATTGCCTAGATTTGTAGGGGCAGAGGATATTGAGACACTAAACAAGTCGGTTACTTTGGGGGAGATTGAAGTTGTTCTGAAGTGGTTTAAGAGAGATAAGAGCTCGAGACCAGACGATTGGCCTATGGAATTCTACCTTACCTTCTTTGAGCACATTGGTGTTGATCTCCTAATTGCAATTGAGGATTGCAGACTTTCGTGGAAGATGCAAAAGGGGTTCAATTCAACTTTTATTGCTCTCATAACCAAAGTTGATAACCCTCAACCATTTGATTATTATCATCCTATGTCCCTATGTAATTTCATATAAAAATTATATTAAAAATTATTGCAATTCAAATCAAGCCTATTTTATCCAATATGATCTCCAAGGAACAATTTACATTCCCCAATCACCACCAGATTCATGAAGCCATTAGGACTGCACAAGAAGGGATCCACTCTATTAAGCTCAAGAATTATAAGAGTATCATACTCAAGATTGACCTATCAAAATCATTTGACAGAGCTACTTGGACTTAACCTTCAACTTATTCTGACCCATATTGGATTTCCTCACTCATTCATTAAATGGATTATGTGTTGTTTCACATCTGCATCATATAACATACTCATTAATGGGGTTGTGTCCAATTTTTTCCATGTTGAACATGGATTGAGATAGGGGTGTCCTTTATCACCCTTATTATTCCTCCTAATCATGAAAGGTTTAAGTAGACTTATATCAAAACCTCTTGTTGAAGGGTCATTAGGTAGTGTCTAGATGACATATGTCTCTTATCTTTCACATCTATTATTTGTAAATGATGTACTTTTTTTTTAGATGGTTCTATCCATGATACCACTTACTTCAAGAATATTTTATATCTGATTTATAAAGCTACAGGTATGGATCCCAACTACAACAAATCCACCATTATGCTGGTGTCGTGTTTACAAAATGAGAAAAGACACACACTTCATCATTTTCAATTCATTAGGCAAGAAATGGAGGCGATACTCAAATACCTTGGCTTCAGGCTCAAGTCAAATGATTACCACATAGTGGACTAGACATGGCTTATTGAAAAAATCGAAGGGCGTATCAACATATGGCAGTAGAGATGGCTTTCCAGAGTGGGTAGACTGACACTTATAAAATATTTTTTGGAGGCCATCCTAGTATATTGGATGGTGCTTGCCTAGATTCCAAAAGGCAACATCAACAGAATATAACAAATTTGTTGTAGATTCTTATGGAAAGGGAAAAATGTTGGGAGGACCTTTTCTTGGGTTAAATGGGAAAGAATTGGGAAACCAAAAAAATGGGGAGGATGGGATATTAAGGATTTGAACTTATTTGCAAAGACGCTTGCATCCAAGATGGGGTTGAAAATTATTACATCTGATAGCTTATGGAAAGAGGCAGTTTATTATAAATATATACACCCTCTACTAATGATGGATTGGATTTGTAGGCCAATCTGGGGCAATAGTGGATCCTCCATCATTTGGAAAGCTATCACACACTCCATAAATGTCATTAAGCAAGGATTGGCTTGGCGAGTTGGAAATGGTGAGCTGGTTCTACTAGGCATTGATGCTTGGTTAGGATGTGGAAATGCACACATCCTACCACTGGAGTTTAGACAGTTACTTGTATTGGATGGTTTCACACAACTCTCACATATTGGATACGGTAGGAACACATCCTGGATCTCATAGAAATGGTTAAATGCACAGGACCTTAGGATACCGCAGAGGTGGAGCATGGATTAGAACCGTTTCATTGGGGCACTTAAAGAAGCTCATATTAGGATTATTGTTCGAAAGGATGAACTCATTTGGGTTGCAACATCATATGGTTGATAAACCCCCCGGGATGGATACACTTCTCTCATATCAGCACAGGAACCGGTGGAGGCAATTTGGTGGTGGTTTCCGCTATGGAAGCTTAAGGCACCACACAAAGCCCATCTATTCATGTGGTGTATACTATCAAACAGAGAACCCATGGACGATAACCTTAATACTCACGCTTATCATGGTCCATCTCGATGTTGTCTTTTCAAAGACCGAGCTGAAGATATTGATCATCTATTCCTACACTGTCTAGTGACAATTTAGGGTGGTTACAGATTATTAGCTCCCTTAACATCATGCACTGATGGAATGGGACTCATCTATCAATTTCTTGGCAATCTTGGTGGAATTCTGTAGCATCACAGAAAATCAAGAATCTCCCTCTGCTAGTTTGCTGGGGTATTTGGCTGGTCAGGAATCGATCTATTTTTCAGGATGCTCCCATCTAATGGAAAGCTACATGCAATCACATTGTTGCAATTTATCACTTGATTCCTAAGGATCTGGCAACAAAACCTGTCTGTGTCATCACTCCTGAAGTCATTGATAAGAAATTGCCTTGGGAATATTTTGATGGGTCGGCTTAGGACACTGGATGTGGGGGTGGAGTTGTACTTCACATTACTGAATCACATCTTTTCAAGCTCAAAATGGGATTGGGGAGAGGCAACAACAATTTTGTTGAACTCAACAATCTCAGACGCCACCTCATTTTTTGGACTGGAACAAAACTACAACAGGATTCAGATCTTTGGGGACTCTAATATTGTTATAAATTGGATCAACTCTACATCTCATTGTCACGTGCACACACTCATGGGTTTACTGGATGAAGTCATCACATTAAAATCATATTTTGATTTTTTGTATGGTCGCATTTATACCGGGAAAGGAATTTGATCGCTGACATTCTTTCCAAGGAGGTCGCGCAACAACACAGTGGGCAGTGGATAATTCAATAATTCGGAGTCTTGAAGACCTATTAATACTTCCATCGACCATTCATTGAACTGGATGGGGCATATTCCGAATGATTTTCCATGATCATTCGACAACTATAAGCTTTTTTGTGTTTTTCTGTATTGAATAATATGAATAGTTTATGTTATTGCTTGTATGTATTTATGTATTTTATGTATATATGGATGGTCTATATGAACATTACACTGGATAGAATGGCTTGGTCTATTTCTGAGATTTTGCATATTCACATGCAGATGATGCAACATGTAATTTTCTTATTGCTAATGGAAATAATAGTAATGTAAGGGTGCAACAATAACAATAGTGGGCTTCTATAGGGCACAACAATAATAACATGGGGGTTACATGGGCACAAAAATAATAATATGGGGGCTACATGGACACACCAATAACAATAGGGGGGATACACTAGTATTATAGGGACCTAACATGCCTCTATCCTTCAAAAAAGTGTTGTTCTCAATGCTTGAGTTGTTTCCATAAATGCAATAGCAACTGTATTGGCTTTAAAAGGAGGAGATAATGAACAAAAGTGTGCATACTTGGTAAGTCTATCAATTACCACCATGATGACACTCTTCCCTTTAGACTTGGGTAAACCTGTGACAAAATCCAAAGCTATGATACCAAATGTTATGCAACCAGATCACAAAAGAAAAGAAAAGATAGATCAATAACTTCAAAATTAGCCTCTTCGAGGGGGGAACCTCTTTTACATCACATAAATGAACAATTATTGGGTGATACAAATACAAGGCCTCCTTGGTATATATACGAGTCGAAGGGGTCACAATATAATCAGAGCCTACATAACGATAATAATGTAAGGGCACAACAATAACAATATGGGTACTACATGGGCACAACAATAACAATAGGGAGGATACACTAGTATTAATATAGTGGTTACTTATTAATATTTGTTTTTAATAAATTAATAAACTAATATCATAATTTAAATATTAATTTTCAAAAACTAGTAATATTTGGTTTTAATAAATTAATTTAAATATTATTTTTCAAAAACTAGTTGTTTAATATAGCTGTTACTTATTAATATTTTTTAATAACAATATCATTATTTAAATTATTTTCAACACTAGTTGTTTAATATAGCCGTTACTTAATAATATTTGTTTTTAATATATTAATCAATTAATATCATAATTTAAATATTATCGTTCAAATATAGTCGTTACTTGAAATTATGTCTGTACATTGCTCTCTATTTAAGCCTTTGCCATGGTATGCCTCTTCATCTGGTCTTGATGATGAACCACAATTGTTGGTTCGAAACGCGTCAGCCAAAAATTTCTCTTATGTGATTTCTACTGAAAGACTTTGCTTAATTCATTATGGATCACAGAATCCTGAATACAAAAACATATATATCTTGCGGGTTTTCTCAGTTTTGGGTTTTTGAGATAAAATCTATATGTAATGTGTGTGTGCCATTACATATTTTATGTTTTAATCAAGTATATGTTTGTAGCAATTAATTGTACAGACTTAAAACCTAGAGCATGGTTGTCACCCAGTGAAAAATGAGAAATTTGTTATGGTTTGGAAATTTCCAAAACAAGCATAGATCCATAATGGAAACGAATGAATTGAAAATTTTGAAAATCTAATAGCAACAAAGAATGATTTCATCATAGAAAATATTTAACACTAATACTTAAATGGGTGTGAAGCATTGGGTGAATTCAACAAATGAATTTTCAATTTGGTCATTTTTTTCTATCCTAATGTGTTGCATTGGAAAATATCTTGATGCAGCAATGCTTTTTTGGTCTAGGGCACACCAATAATTTTTTTTTTTGTATATAATTAAACTTATATTTTATAGCAACATTTTGTAACCTAATATAACACACTAGATAATACACATATATATTGGTGGATTTATGATCTAGGGGATCAAAAATATGCTCAAAAATTAGAGTACTCAATTTCTTCTGAAACCAACACCAAATCATAGATCTCGTCATTTTGATTCCAACGACACATGAATCTCCTCAATCCAACATTGTAAAAGAAATTTATCGGGTTCTAAAGTTTTTGGAAAATAGTTAAAAAGTCAACTTGCAGGGTTGACTGGGTAGACCATATGGTGAAGCGGTGCTGATGTGAGCAAGTGACTATGTAGTACGGTTTTTAGTGGACCAATTAGGATAGGATAAGAGGCGAGTTTTTATTGGTTGTTATGATTCTGGTTAGGCTAATTATAGGCCACCACGTGGCCCAATCAATGGTTGAAAAGTGGCCCTATAAAAAGGCGCCACATGGCTCTGGTTTGGAACCAAAATTATGGTTATGGACTAACCAAACTCAGTGGGGTTTGACCCTGAGACTTATGGCAACAGAGACCAACACATTACCACTATACCACACTATGTGCCTTGTTATACATAGTGGGAAAATTCTTTTTAAAGTTTAACGATTGGTAGGTTTGGGGGGGGAGGGGGTCATTGGCTCAGCCCCGGGTTATTTGACATGTTGTATCATTGATCATGAAGGTATCAGGGGTGAATGGATAAGTGTTGAGGAGCATAGCCCTAGGTTCCATCCCTGTGGCCATATGAACACATCACACGACCAAGAGCAGGACCAGCGAGCGCGTGGCCTCTAGCTCGTGCCCATTGTCACATTAATCGCCACGTGATCGATCGAAGGGCTGAGGTTAGGAGTGTAGAGTCCAGTTAAACGTTCGATAATTTGCACCAAAATTGATGTAATTATCGTCAAACCTACATGAATGTGTTGCTTTGCGGATTTTCCAAAGGCATAATTTGTTGCCATTTTTCACAAAGGGTCAATTTTGCTGGACAGTTAGCAGGGAAATGAAGAAGGAGGCCTAACTTGGCCATTATTCAACCTTTTTTAGCCCAAGAAGAGCCCACATAGGGGTTTTTGGGTGTTCTGGACATAATGGAAATATTATTTTTGCAAATCAGGTATTGTATGTTCATGTAATTTCAAATTTGAGCATACAATTTAAAGGGCCAACATTGGAAGTTGGGCCCGGAGACATAACCCGGGAGGTGTGAACTCCGTCATCAAATTGTTGCTTTATGATGTTGCATGTTGTTTATTTTTCACTGTTAAAATCTACAAAACTTAACTAAGTTTACCAAGTTTACCAAGTTTATGCGCTTTTGCAATTTCAATCTGTTTCCTATAAGACATAAATTAGATTGCTAAATTTTACAGAAACCTTAAATTTTATTTTTTAGATCAATTTATAGTATATAGGACATCATAATATTGTTTGTTAATTGTATTATTAATCAATATTTTATAACAAAATATTTTAACCTACCTTGGTGCTTGTCGTGGTGTCACACACTAGTGCTAGTACTAAAAGGTGGGTGCATCAATGCGATGACGATTAAGTGCACTGGATTAAAGCGCTTCACTAAAACCTCGAATCATTTGTCTCTGTCACAAACCTTATTTAAAATGGAGAAGAAAGAAAGAAAAAAATTTAGATTTCGCAAAAGCCTTAACTAAATGGTATTTGCTTTCTCATGATAAAAACAAAGACGATCTTGAAATAATTATAATGTTGAATAGACATGTGCATGTGCTAAATAGAAGAAAAAACAAAAGACAAACAAACCAAGCCTTAATCTAACCAAGAGAAATATAAAATACTCAAAAAAATATTAAAAAGAAAAGAGAAAGAAATTATTTGATAATAATAATAATAATTGAAAAATGCATAGGTTGAGAAAAATAAAGAGTAAGAAAACCTAAAATAGATAGGTTGAGAAAAATAAATAAAGAGAAAACCTAAAAAATATAAAGAAAAGATTCAAACATGAAAAATGGATAGGTTGAGAAAGATAAATAGACGAAAACCTAAAAGGTATAATAAAAAAAATTGGTTTAATAATAAATGTAGAAGACGGGAAAACAAAAACAACCCATGTTAAAAAAAGGGATGGGAATATAAAAAATAATAGTTCAAAAGAGGGATGGGAATATAACAAAGAGATATAGAATCAATTAGTAAAATAAATCAAGGCAAAAAATAATAAAAATATTAAAATATAAGGGTAAAGAAATATAACAAATAATATATTATTTAATTAAAAAATAGATTAAAAATGGATGGGAATATTAAAAATAATAGAAAATAAATTAATAAAATAAATAAAGGAAAAAATAAAGATAATAAAATATAAAGTAATGAAAAATACGAAATAATATATTATTTAATTAGAAATAATTATAATCTCAATCATATATATAAAGAAGACAAAGGAAACAAAAGTCAATGAATAAAGATAAAATAATGGAACAACCGTACTCTAAAGGCGAAGGCAAGAACATGTAAACACAATTTTGTATATGATGTTTAGATATTTGATGTAAGATAAAGACAAAGATACCTATTGCGCATTGAACACAATGCATTTAGGAGGTTCAACGCATTTAGGAGGTTATCCCACACGAGACCATTAGGTTATTTTCATTATTCTATATAATGGATTATTTAGTTTATTTTTTAGTCCTTGTCATTTGTTAATCGCATGGGACTATAGTAATTAATTTCGATGGCTTAACATTATTTTGTGTTAATATTTAGTAATTTTTTACCTGTCGATGTGCGATGTCGTCTGTAGACCATATTCTAATTTTTTTCGTGGTTTTATTTAGCCTTTTCCTGAGGCAGAGAGGTGATAATATTATATTATTTTGGGTTTGTGTTTTTCATATTTCGAAATTGTTTCAAACTGTGGACTAATGCTAGCATTAGTCTAGCAATATTAAATGCTAGCCCAGTTTGGAAATGCCATGGAAGATAAAGTTTCCCTAAGCCATTTCTTAGTTGCTGAAGTTGCCATGTGTTCATGCGGTGTCATCTACGGAGTTGCTGAAGTTGTCGCATGTTAATGTGGTGTCATCTACGGAATGGGAGCTAGCTGGCAGAATTAGTCACTGAAGTTGTCGCATGTTGATGCGGTGTCGTTCGAGGGTTTTTTGCTTTGCTTCACATTATTGAGGGTTTTTTGCTTTGCTTCGTTTCTTCAAACGCACAGTCTCCGCAGCTTATTCAATCCACAGTCTGCACAACTTATTCAGTCCGAGAAGTCGTATACGAGATCAGAGAGTTATTGGTGTTTTGTGCTGATTTCTCTACTACCAGTTTTCTCTACTATTGGTGTCTCAACAAGGCAAAACTATGCTTTCAACAAGGGAAAACTAGGCGTTCAACCCAGTCGGAGAGTTATTGGTGTTCTTTGCTCCTTTGCTACTTTCTCTGCTACCAGTGTCTCACCAGAGGAAAACTAAGCGTTCAATAGAGGAAAACTAGGCGTTGATGACCCTAACGACCAATGGGATAGGGAAAAGCTTGTTATTTTTTGCGTAGCTTATTGTTGGATATTCACATATATAATATATCTTCGATTCATGCTGTGAGTGGCTTAACAAAAACTAGTGATGAATGACTTTTTTGAATGGATTTAGTATTAACTAGTTTCTATTTCAAAAGGCAAAAAGAATAGCAGAACCACACCTCATTAACAAACACATGTGCTGCCGATGATAGGAGTCTTTGCCGCTAGTCAATCCAGGTAGGCGTCGATGGGCCGACTTAGAGCCGAACCAAAGCGAGGACATAGCCTTCGGAGAGTTAATCGGGCAGAGTGTTTTGGTGGATGTAAGAATTTTGCTTTGTAATGTACATGCCAAAGGAGGGCTTCATGGGAGCATGCATGCCCCACCTGAACCATAGATAGATAGTAGAATTCTTTATATAAGTGAAAACAACACCCACCATCCCAATAGTGGAATCCGCGTTACCTTATTTTCCCTTGGGCATCTCTCGCAAGGGGAAGGTCAAATCCCGAAACCACTGGTCATACTCCCAGACAGTCTCCCTCACCTTCTTTTTCTTCTCCTTTAGTTCTGCAACACTATGCTATTCCAACTTTGGCTTTTGGAACTCCTCGCACTCAGAAGCGCAAAGCTCGATTTTGCTGGTGCGCACTACGTGAAGGTCACTAAAAATCTCACTTCCTCGGCTGGGGCTATCCTTCACAGTGCTGGCGAGTTTTCATGCACAAACCAAATCGATCGAAGTTGCTTGCTTGACCAAAGAGAGAGAGCAGGGATAACCTTCGATTCTTAGTGGATCAGTTTAGAAATGCTGGTTGTCGCTGGTTACTTGCACAAACAGGAAGGAAACAATCCTCATTTCACTTTCATGCCTTCAGGAATTACTATGCTTCTACTTAAATTGTTTTTACAAATTACTATGCTTCTGCTCATGCTTCTTAAACAGTTTAAGGATGTCATTGAATAGTATGTCATTGAATAGTAGAGAAAAACTATAATGAAATAGGGAGCACCTTATGGGTAAAATGAGACAAATTGCACTCATAAATGCAATGTGTAAGTCCATGCAATTCGTCTTTATATCCGCGACTACGTGTATCACTTTATATTACAATTACAAATACAAAATACTATATTTATTTATTTAGGAAATTAGTAATTATCAAGATGAGACGAGGGTAAGCCATTGAAAAGTTTAGACAGTATTTGGCTATCTGCTTGTTACCGTTGCCTTAGAAATGTATAGTTTTATTATTTTCTTTTGGTAACTACACTTAGATACATGATTGCAATAGGAAAACTAACGTGATATATTGATGCTCAGATGCCTTTGGTGAGCTGGTTAAGGATGTTGAAGAGGGGTTTGCTGCGATTCCTCGAAATTCTACTATCACTACGAGTTTGGAATTAGTGATTAAAATTATTCATGATTATGAGGTACAGTTCCTTTGTTATGGCTGATCACACATATATTTCTGCTCACTAATCGGAATTCTTTCACTCTTTCGCGAGTGGAGGAGTAACCTTTGTCTATGGTGCTTTCTCAGATGCCTTTGCCTCTGGTGGCTATGTTACTAGAAACGGGAAACGGGAAACAAAACGTGAAACGAGAATGAGATGAGAAACAGAATTTAGAGGTTTCGCATTCAAGAAACGAGGAGAGAGAAAAAATAAGAAAATATAAAGAAAACATAAAACAAAACATTCATTTACATAACAAAACATTCATTTACATAGCTGAAAAATGTAACCATCCCATTTATGATTTACCCATAATGGATTAGTGTGTATGTCCAGACGCCGGGCCGAATATATGACCCTGTTCCAATGCTAGGGAGATACAACAGTGGACTCTTATGACCTCCTACAATGTAGGGAGATATAACAGTGGATTATAGCCTGTTCCAAATTAGTAACTTCTAACATTAAAAATCTTTGTGGGATTGATGTTGGGTGTAGAGTTTGGCTTGATTTATGCTATTTGAGTTATAAAAACTATAACTTTATTGGAAAAATGGGAGATAATGGAAAATACATGGGAAATGCCACAAATCCCGATTGTAAATAAGCTTGGGTCCAAATTGGCAATTGAAGCGACATGTGCAATGAAACTATGTGCTTTCAATCAAACTATAGATTCTTCAATGTGCATTGTTGAAGATACACACCCCAAACCACCTCCCAAACAGGTAATGAAAGTTAAATTTTGAGTGCTGACCATGAAGACTAGAACGGACGTAGAAAACGGCGTTTTCCGTCCCGTTCCGTTTCTTGTGCATTTTTTTCCAGAAACCCTTGCTACTGTCCCGTTTCTGGTAACATAGTCTGGTGGTTGTGCCCTTGCCTTTAATTCCTTTGCTTTAGCTGATGGAATGGAAACATTTTAGGACATGGTGTTTCAAAAATATCACAAAAGATTCACAGATTCATGACCACCTATCTTCTCAAAGGCCTATCACAACTTTGGGTATAGAATATAATCCTTAAAGACTGCCTCGAAACTAGAGAATTCAAATCCAAAACAACATGTGTCGTACAATGTTTGACACACGAAAATCTCTAGTTTCAACTGATATAGCTTTGGAAAAGGACTCTGCAGTTTATATACAGAGGTAACACTTGAAATAATCTTAGAATTGTATTTCAAAGGTAGTACTAACCTTCTCTAGTTGCTACCACTCATCCTAATTCTCAAATGTCATTAAACTTTGGAGTCAACACTACCCAGAATAAAGGTTCGATGTGCTGATCCTAAGTGACATTTTGTTGTTTAATCAAACTACAGTTTAAATGCTTCTTCTACTATAGGGAATGAAGGCAACGACATGGATATTGTATCTACTGCTCTTTCCTTTCCAAGTATTACACAGCATATGCCAGGCATACTTTTGTTCACCGCAATATATAATGATCTAGCAATCTGTTAATTAAAGCTAAAGATTTCATCATTTAATTGACTTCTTCCACGACCAAACTCTTTTATTTCTGGTAGTTGAAATTTCAACAACAACCCAACAATCAACATAAGCATTTCGAAACAATTTATATATTTGTTTATATGTGAATACTTGTAAGTGATGGGTAAAACACACAGGCTTGGAGACACTCAAATGTTGGTTGCAGGTGGTTTACACAAAACTCAAGCCAATGTGGTGTATAAGTGAAGAGGGTAAGAGCCAATTTGGCTGTTGATTCCACCAAAGGCTCGAACAAATTGGAATTAAGTTGTAAAATGTGGTTTATGCAACAAGAATTCACACTAATGAACAGAGGAATCATTGCACTTGGAACTTAGGGAATTTGAAAAAAAAACCTATGGTATCAAAGCTTGGTTGCCCTCATAGCACAAAATGACATCAATTTAATAAAATCCTAACCTGCAGGCAAGGTGAAGAAGAGAAAACTTAACAGAAAATAAGCTAGTTATTATCTGAGATACTCTGCTTGGCCGAAGACACTCAACTGACAAGGAGAGGCTAGCCCGAGCTCCCCAAATAGTCATTCATTCTCACTATGGTTGAAGACGAACTGCGGGATCAACTTGAATGAACCGCTATCTTCCTCTTCTCATCTGGACTGAAGGCAGGAATGTGGGTTGTCGCTATCTTCCTCTTCTCATCTGGACTGAAGGCAGGAATGTGGGTTGTTTATTTGCCTGATCTCCCAGTGAGCTTGAAGTTATTGTGTCTGGATGCTTGTTTTACTGGTCTTGGAATTGGTTGTCTACATCATGTACAAGCCTCTCAGCATGTTTGAAAAACTAACTGTTTTGGTTGTCTATATCTGTACAAGTCTCTCAGCATGTTTGAAAAACTGACGGTTTACATTCAAAACATTGACTTTTGGCATTGGCAGGGATTTGCTGCTTCACACCCCTCCTTGTTTTAATTAAAATTCATTAATAAATTTAAAATTGAACTTAAATGAATTATGTGTTAGTATATTTAATTAGTCATTTATTATAAAGTTAATTTAATAATAAATTTAAGATTAAAGTTAAACGAGTTTTTATGTACATTACATAAAATTATTTGTAAAACTTAAAATTAAATTATAATTAGAAGGTTATGTGTTAGTATATTTAATTAGTCATTTATTATAAAGTTAATTTAATAATAAATTTAAGATTAAAGTTAAACGAGTTTTTATGTACATTACATAAAATTATTTGTAAAACTTAAAATTAAATTATAATTAGAAGGTTATGGTTTACAATTTTTCCAATTATCTGTAAAACTTAAAAATAAATTATAATTAGAAGGTTATGGTTTACAATTTTTCTATCCCATTGGATATTTGTAGTATTTGTTAAAAGATATTTTCTTTCAAAAAATTGATTTGAAAAGCTTTTAGATAATTGAATGGTGCTGTCAGATTTGACCCGTTCACTCAGAAAAGAGACTATTTCATTTATAAAATTCACAAGTATCTAACATATTATTACCTAAATTATTTAAAACGCAAAACGAAGTTGGTGACCAAACTATGATTTGTACAAGATCCTTCAATTACTAACTCCTATGAATCCATTCGTTCGTGACAAGAGATATCTTTCTCGATCGAAGGAGATTTCTACAACACCTTTAATTAAAAAAATAAAAAAACAAAAATAGTCAATTTGAAAAAAAAAATTTGCCAACCTTTTTTTTAATAGATCCGATTCAGAGAAGAAAACAGCTTTGATCAATCTTTAAAGGGTTTTTCAGTTCAAACGTGGGTCTATCAAACTCGATCTTATCCAAGATGATTACTTATCCGAATATGTTTCCAATTAAGAACGAGGAAATTTTTTCCCCGTATTCAAGATATTGTTTGTGAAGCCGGAATGTTTAAAAAACCATGAATAGTAAACGAAGGACATGATGAAGGAATACCCTTTCTAATTCATCTAAAGAGGAACATAATATTTATGGTCTTCTGATAGTTTTATTCATGGTATGTTACAAATATATATGCCCTGGTTACTCGTGGTATGATAAATATCTTGAAAAATTGCTTTTAGATACTCTTTCGGAAGTCATTCTACTAGCAGTATCCCATTTGAATTTTGCAAAATATTAAGCATTATATTTTGCCCTTAAACAAAATATATTGTGGGAACTTCCATACCATTATGAGAACGCTACACAATGTAAATTGAAAAACGAATCTTATGAATAAGTTTTTAAATAAATAAATTATATAATTTTGCATACAATTTTTAAATGTTTTAGCCCAGATAAAAGCAAAGATACTTACTGCAAATTGAACCAGATGCAGTTAGGAGGTTCAATGTATTTAGGAGGTTATTAAACCTGAGAAGATTATACAAAATGGTTATTTTCATTACTCTGTATAATTGATTATTCATAATAAAGTTCATTTATTTTAGTTGATATTTTATTGTAAAATTAATTCCTTAATAAATTTAAGATTGAACTTAAATGAAATATGGGTTAGTATATTTAATTGGTTATTTATTATAAATTTAATTCATTTATAAATTTAAGATTAAAATTAATGCATGTACCGGTACATAAAAATATTAAAACTTAAAAGTAAATTATAATCAGAATGGTATGGTTTACAATTTTTCTACATGGGATATTGATTTATTGGAATATTTGTTAGAATTGTGTGGTGTAATTTATAAAAGATGTTTTCTTTTAAATAATTAATTTGAATAGTTTTTAGATAATTGAATGGTTTGGTTAGATGTGTATGTATAAAAAATTTTTTTTTGATAATAAATAGAAAAAAATAAATTATTAATGATTTAAAAAATTAATTTTTATTTTTAATTAAAATAAATTTCATTACTATAACATACAATACGTTTATTTTAAAAAACTTATTATATTTATTTATAAACTATATTTTCAATTTAATATATATAAATAATTATTAATAATATAGATTTAATATATAATTTAATCTTGATAATAATATTATGGAGATATAATGATTGATAGTTTAAGTTTCAAGGGTTAGCTCAATTGGTTGAGTTTCACTTGCTAAGTATTTTACTAGTTGGGAGGTCATGTGGTCAAATCTCCTCGACACCCTTGGGGTTAGGTCTCCCTTGTTTGGCTAGCTAGTTGGCTAGCTAGTAGATCCCTTCAGCTTGATTTGCCTAGAATTCTCTTGTGGATGGCCACCCAATAGTAGATCCCTTTGGCTTGATTTGCTTGGATTTTTCCTGTGGATGCTTGGATTTTTCCTGTGGATGTAGTGGCCACCCAATGTCCGTGAACCATCCCTAAAAAAATAATGATTGATAATATTTATATTTATATTATATTATTTATATATATATAATATCTAAAAATTGTTTATAATTTATATATATTTAATATTAATTATAATTTTTAATGATAAAATTATATTTATTTTATTATCCACCCATGTCCATGAACTCCTTAAAAATAATGATTGTAATTTATATATATTTATAAATTGAATTATAATTTCTTAAATGATAAATATATTATTATTTATCATATATTATATATATATATATATATATATATATGATATAAATATTGAATTAATTTCTTAATGAATAATATATTATTATTATTATCCAAGTTTAAGGTCACGACCAAGCTAGACACCAAATTGGTATATGAGACCCCCTTGTTTGTGGGACAAGGGACCCACCTCCACACAACGATTTGACTGCTAAGTCTACGAAGGCATACATATTGTACCCCCTCTAGTTTGAACCTATCACCTCTTAAGAGGAAACACATGCTCTTAACCATTAGGCTCACTCAAGCTATATATAGATTATTGTGATAATAACATTATAGATATTAATGATGTATAATTTCAAAGAGATTTACATTTAAAATTATGAAATAATTTTCAATCATATATTTTTTTTATATATATTAAATAAATAATTTAACAAATTGAATGAATTATAAAATATTTAATTGTATTTGAAATCTTAAATTGTGATTTTAAATATAATTAAAATAATAAGGATGATGATGATAATTAAGAAAGAAGTGGTTAATTGAGATTATTTAAAATTTTATTTCTGTGATAACAAAAGGAGGGAAAGAAGCGTTCTGAGGTCACTGTACTTTTTTTGAATGAACAATTCAAGGAGATTGGTAGTGGGGAAAATGTTTTGGAAATGAGAACAGATGTGAGTAAGGGTCGGACAATCCAAGAGAAAGTTCTTTTCATCTTTGACTCTCTCTTAGTATCACAGAGGAATCATATTCTTTTGTTCGAAGGTATCTTGAGAATAGACCAACGTTTGGTTTCACTTCAGAGTTCATGAGAATTAGTTATAATCCTTACAATATTCATTCTCTACTTAGCACTAATTAAGACAGAAAGGTAATTCTGATTAGCAAGTGTGGGGTTGACTACCTCATTATAGTATCATAACTTTATTTTCCCCTCTAACTCCTTGTCCCTCCATAGCTTATCCTTAAATTTGGAAGTAATCATGTTTTTAATATTATCTGTGTTCCCCAAGATGATATCCTCCTTTATCTCCTAATGGTCGAGCTAGGACTTAGCGTCTTAATGCAACCCTCGTTTGTGCCAAAGGTGGTTTTGACTAGAGTTAGAAGCAATTTTTGAGAGTCTCTTGGCTTTCATGTTGTACAACTTCTTCTTATACATCAAATACCTAAAAATAGTCGTGCATTCAATTGGGGAAAGACTAGCTTCAATCAAGAGAATATGGTAGGCAGTATTGTCTTTAATCTTGAGGTTGTAGGTTATGAATTTCTTTTGGATCATTTCAATCTTTCCCCATGAATCTCTAGATAGACTCCAACCCCACACCTCACATCCATATGAAATAACAGGGGTGACAAGAGCCTTGAAGAGGGGAAAAAATTACTCCAAACTCAAAGATCAGTTATCTTACAATTGTTTTCAAGCTCATAGTAAGCTTTCCAAATTCCTATAATCATTTTCTCAATGTTATAGTTGCAGTTGAGTTGATGGTGGATGTCAATATGTAAATATTTGTAAGGAGAAACATTCTCTAAGTAATTATTATCATAAATGAAATTATCATAGGCAACCTTTTTGGATATAATAATCATAACTTTAGTCTTGTCAGTATTAACATTCATACCCATCTTGGAACAGTAATCACGAAGGGTTTGAAGCTGCTTGTCGAGATTGCCATGACTTCTGGCAAGAAGAACGATATCATCAGCATAAAGGAGAAGAGTAATGACTATACCAGTGAGTTTGGGTCCTTCACAACCAACAACTTCTAAGCATTCCTCAAGCTTGGAAATGTAAATGTCAAAAAGGGTAGGGGATAAGGGACATCCTTTCTTAACATTGATGTTGCATTTAATTTCAGTAGACCAACCCTCGGTGGTCTCAAGCTTAGCAATAACATTCTCGTATACTAATTTAATATATTATATATAGATAATTATCAATATATTTTGTAGCATATGTTTTACAAACTAAATAATATGTTTAATAAAAATATTATAAATGATTATTAACAAATACATGTTAAGATAGAATTTAATAAATTAACTAATTAAATTAAACCATTTTAACTAAAAAAAAATTTTAAACTAAAAGAATTAAAATTTTATTTTCAATAAATAAAAATTATAGTTTATATGTAGATGGTGATGGGATGGGGTAAATTATTAAGACATTCAGTTTTGTGAAAGTCATTGATTCTAAATTTTGTGAGAATGATGTGAAGGTCACTGATTTGAAACTTTGTGGGAAAAAATCCACACTAATGTGGTCGGGTGATTTTGAGAGCTTAAATACCTAATCCCAAATACTTTTACACAACTTAAATACCCTTAAATAAAAATTTCTCAAACAAAAAATTAGACTTGATCATCTCAAGCTATACAACTTAATAAACAAAAATAAATTATAATATAAATAAACTTAATAAAATTATTTATTTTTAATTCCATAAAAATTAAACATTAAAAATACTAATTTTATTAATAATGAAAATCAGTGTATAATTTAATAAAAATTTTTAAAATACCTTCGAACTAAAACCGTGAAAAAGCTATATTTTCTTTTATAAAATTATAAGTTAAATTTATATAATATTGATGAATATTATACAATTATTATTATTATTGTAACTAATGGTTTCAATAGTTTCTAAAAAATATTTATTATTTCTTGAATGAATTGAGTTTGTTTATAGTACAAATTAATATTAATTTTTAATATATAATTTTTTTTTCTAAATTAAGTGTTTATTAACTTGTATAGCTGTATTGAGTTTTACATGACCAGCTATTACTTGTGCTTGACAGAATAATTTACACCTCCCTCGCATTTAACTTACCGATAAATTTTTATTATTTTTACAATTTTAATCTATTTATTAAAATCTAATTACTGTATCATTATATTTTATTTTATAATTATTTCTTATATACCAATATAATTAATAAAGAAACAAAAACTCTGGTACAACCCACCTCCACTCTTTCTTAAAAATAAGAAATCAATGATGCTTTAATCATCATTAACAGCATAATAAAATCTCCCATATAATTCATTTCCAGTCAAAGCGGATCCCATCGTACTAAACATTCCATCAAAACACGTCTGATGAACACGTCGTCGTTTTTCTTCTGGCATACCGGATCTCTGTCATCTTCACCGGCTGCGGACGGTGAGAAAGTGCAAGACCACGGGAACCAAACCACATAGAATTTAAATTTGGTTCAAATATTCTGCAGTTATTGGTTTGCCTTCCTTTTTCTCGTTATATGTGCAGGTGGGCGCGTCTCAGGGCATTAAAGCTTACCATTTAATGTGATAGATATTAAAGAAATTGCATTGCAAGTGTTAAACTCGTAACATTTTTCTAACGGAAAGGTTTTTTTTGGGAGTATGGATGCTTATGTTTCAAGTTAAAGGGATGAATGCATAATTATGCCTTGTCTTGTTATTTCTCCGTCACAAAATGAAAATGCCTCAATTAATAAAGTATACATTTAAATGTCTCATTTAATAAAATATACATTTAAACTATTCAATATACTTTTATGATTTTACTTAAGTATAGATTTTGTCTTGACTCGAATTTTATGTTCATGATTTTCTTATTAAAAATATTTTTTTGAAAATTTAATAATTTAAAAATATTATTTTTAAATTAAAATATAAAATAATTATACTTTAAATGTATATTATTATATAATATATTTTATAAAATTAATATATATATATATATATAAATATAAAATTAATAAAAATTTAATCATTATTTATTAATTTGTAAGGTTACTATATTTAAACTAAACGAAGGGTATTCGATACTATGTAGCATTTATTTTGAATTCGAGTTTGTTTGTCAGATTGTGAAAAACATTACGGCCCATCATTACAACAAATACACACAAACATAATTTATTCTATGATGGAAAATCTTAAAGGAATTGGAACCAGAGATGTCATTTCTCACCCTGAAATGCAACAATGCCAAGAGTCATGTCGATTCTGATAGGTGGGAGCGAAAGGGCATGGTTGAGATTAGAATCATCGTGGTAAGGCAAGTAATTTCATCCACCCATCCCTTATTCCTACCTTGAAACAAATATTGTATGGATATAATATATGGCCAAGGCTTGTCCACGTCCATTGATGGAAAATCTTAAAGGAATTGGAACCAGAGATGTCATTTCTCACCCTGAAATGCAACAATGCCAAGAGTCATGTCGATTCTGATAGGTGGGAGCGAAAGGGCATGGTTGAGATTAGAATCATCGTGGTAAGGCAAGTAATTTCATCCACCCATCCCTTATTCCTACCTTGAAACAAATATTGTATGGATATAATATATGGCCAAGGCTTGTCCACGTCCATGGATGTTGTAGCGTCTAATTGAAATTTACAAGATTATGATGGACAACTACAACTATAGGAGGTGGCGTAGTCTATATTCACGTGGTCTTTGTTAGGGTCCTATGATTTAAAGGATCTCAAGGTAATTGAGTATTGTATCTTAGGAATCTTATATTGTAAATATTTGTCAATTTGCCAATGATTTCCAAATAAAAGAAAAAATAGAATAAAAAAAAATGAAAAGAGGGTATAAATAAGAACAAAGAAAAAAAACAAGAATATTAAATAAAAAAAAGATTGAATCTCACCAAAAGAAAGAAAAATAAAAAAAGGAATAATATTGAAAGTGTTGCAAGTCTAAATGCCACTACTGATAGTTATTTTTTTTCATCATTGTTAAATAAAGATTGTGTGCATCTTGTTCAAAATGCCACAATGTCTAGCTACTTGTTTGATCATGCAGTGTAATCATGGTTAAAATTGTTAAAATTTCTGTAAATTAGGTTAGAGAATAAAGATTTGCCCAACAGTTTAATTTGGGTAAATCAGTAGTTAGGTAGAAAATGACATTGATTCAACTGTTTAATTTGAATCAATAGGAGAAATAAGGGATAGGATTTAGATAATTTTTCATTTTGTATCAAATAAAATAATGTGGGTTTGCTAGTCTAAGTGCACCCTTTAGAAAAAATAAAATGTTAGCTTAGCTAAGGGTAGGTAAAATAGTTGTTTTTTGTAAATATATCCCTATGTCATTTTTATCCTAAGTTATAATGCTATGGTAAAAAGGGAAAATATGTGCCATGGGATAAAGTACTTTCATATGTTTTATTTTTAACCTTTATCCTACCGTTATGGTCAATGTTCATGATTTGATGATGAAAAGACGGCTAAAGAGGGGGGCGACAATTAATTCAGAATTTAAGGGCAAGATATTTAAAATCTACTACCAATCTAGCATTTATGAACGAATTTTTGGGGGAACGGTCAGATTTGAATTCGAAAATACCTATAAATTACAGGTGGTTTCCCAACAAAAAACACTTGGCATTTTGAGAATTGAGGTGTTGAGCTCTCAGGCGCATATGAACTGTGAGAACTTTGAAGCTTTGATAGTGATTTCAGTGTTTGAGAGGTTTCTGAAGGAAACACATGAGTATTTGACTATCATCATGTCAGTGCCCGCAAAAACCGTGAGTGCTAGGGAAGCAATGGCGGCTGAGGGAGTTCCCCTTGAGGTAGCAATGGCAGCTGAGGAAGCTGCCCCGGAGATAGCAAGTGTCGAAGTACCTGCAGAGGTACCCAAATTGCCAAGGTCACCCAGGTCGAGGCCTACACCGACTAAAGAAGGTCTGAAAATGAAGAAATATAAGCAGAAAGCAACACTGTTGGTGCGTGCGTCACCCAGAAAACACCCGCAAAAGGAAAAGCCCACCGTGTAGGAGAAGGGCAAGGTAGTGACCTAGAACCTAAAGAAGACAATGAAGAAATCAATATGGGTGGGGAAGATATTGACATGGGCGTAGAAGACATTGACATTGAAGGGTCTGACCCTATCTCTAAACTGATCGAATACATTCCTTCGCGCCGAGGCAAGGCAAAGGTCCCAAAGGATATTGATGAGAGAAAAGTCACCCTGTATACACCATTGCTACCAGTAAAGATCGAATTTTAAGGTCCGCACCTGGCGTGCGTCCCCCATTTAAAGCTAGAGGATTGGGATTTGGTTGATACGGAGCACTTTCCCCACTTAGCGACTGATCCGTTCATGCACTGTGTCTTCTATAAGGACTCTGGTGTGACCATGCTGGAGC
This sequence comes from Pinus taeda, assembly GCA_000404065.3. Lineage (NCBI taxonomy): Eukaryota > Viridiplantae > Streptophyta > Pinopsida > Pinales > Pinaceae > Pinus > Pinus taeda. The sequence goes on along the minus strand of APFE031424149.1, from coordinate 21,003 downwards.
CAAGGAAGTGGATAAAAGGGGTGGACAAGGCAGGACTACTAAACATGCTATGGGTGCCGCATTATAACTGCACGCCCATAACCATGATATTGATTAAACAACTGCTATGCTTGGTGCACAATGGGTGCCTGTGGTTAGAAGAACCAATACCGATCAATGACATGTTGATCCATAGGATCAATTGGCTGCCACATTTAGGATTAAACCCGGCCATGGAATTTGGCGGAAATATAGGTGAACGCGACCTTGCCGAGAAAATGAAGGACAAACTTAAGCTCGCTAAGAAGCCTTGTGGTTACTCCATTTCTAGCATAACTGATCTCATGGTCAAAGTAGCGACCCAGATCTTGGCTGGAAAAATTATGAGGAAGTGTTGCATAGATGAAGTGTTAGCACCGGTCATATCATTAGCGGCACAATGTGCGAAGGGCATACAATTCAACTGGGCATGCTACCTTTGCAGTGTGTTCCTTGCAAATTGCAGAGAGGCGCAGGATCAGAGAAAAACTTTTCACTATACATGGCTAATGCTATCCATAGTACTGGTTGCATGGGAGTTACCAGAGGATAGTCAGTTTCCTTCGGTCGTGTAGGATTTATCAGAAGCAGCGAATTTCACTTCACTCTGGGCAACCAAGGACCCCCAAAGGGTCAAGGATAACAAGATATTTTTGATCTTGATGGAGATAAGTATCAACATGGCCATCAACCGTAAACCGCAGTTATCAGCGACTGTCTTCGAATAGTTGGTAGAGTATGTGGAGGTCAAGGCAAACTTCCACTATGTATCCATGCGAGTGCAGAAGGACCCTGATCAAAAGTGGTATGACCTTTCATACCTAGCCATAGATGATGCAATCGTGGTGGTCCTTGACCGCTGGATAGCAGAGTGGCACACGACCTCAGACTTGATAGTTGGGTTTAGAAATTCTGCAGCGAAGCGTAAGAAGGAAGAGGCCAGACTAAAGATGGAACTGTTGGTCGAAAAGAGGAAGAAAGAGCCCGAGGACAAAGCCAAAGCGGAGCACACTGCCAAAAAGCAGATAGAAGGATAGGAATAAGAGGAGGAGTGTGACTTCGATAGGAGTTAGAAATCTCCTTCCCTAGAGATAGAAGGGGAAGAGCAGCAATCTGAATAGGGTGGAGTAGACCCAGACACTACTCCATTCCGGCTTAAGCGCGATAGGGAGCAGGAGAAAGTAGGGCCGCAGAAGAAGTCCAAGGCTAGCAAAACGTCCCTTGACCCAATCACCTTAACAGAAGGTGATTTGAATGACATTGGTGATATGGTGAGGGATGCGACAACGGAACTACTGCAGTAGTTCAAGCAGAAATAGAAACAAGCCTTAGGTGCCATTCAAACGGGTCTGCGTGAACTGCAGATCTAGGCGTCACAGGTACAAACTAGTGTGGGGAAAAGTAGCGCGACATCAACTAGTTTTGCCCCTAGAACTTTAGAGGCAGCAAAAATGGTGCACACATTGGATCCCCGGGCCATAGCGCTATCAGATGGAGCACTGACTACAGAAGCAGAAGCTGACATGGCCACTATCAACACCCTCAAGAGGGTTGGGCTAAATTTGGTCGTGCTTCCAAGTGAAGCCCTTCACACCTTGCAAGATGGTGTGACTGCAGAAATTCGGGCTTGAGAACAACGCGCCCTGAATGTTATTAGTGAGCAGAAGGTGAACAACGCTCAGATAGTTGTACAAAGAATTCTACTATTGATCTTCTTAAGGCCATCATGGAAAAGAATGAGCACATGACCAAGGTGGTGGTAGAGGCATGCAGGATTGTTCCAGAACTGGATATTCCTGAAGATGCGCCAGTGGATATGAGAATTCGGAAGCTCGCTACCAGAGTGCACGAAGCAAGAACAGAGCTAGCTAAGGTTCAGTTTGAACTAAACCTTAAAATTATAGAGCTTGAGTTGAGGGCCCAGTCTTCAACTCCATCAGAGGTTAAAGAGAAGCATGCGACCGCTGTCAAAGATGAATTAGAAGCTGTAGATGCCGCAGTGAGGGATTGCACTGCGCTCTTCGAGCAGTCGCTTAAAGTAGTCACCAACCTACTGGAGGATGCCAATGTGTAGAGGTTGGAAACAGAGGTGTGGGAGCTGCAACAGAGATATGATGAGGTTAAAGTGACAATGCCCACCATTTCCATTACATAAAGGTTAGCGAAGCTGCAGGAAGCAAAGGGGCTTAAAGAACAGGTGGATGCAACTTAGCACAAGGAGGCAGTACTGAAGGCTCGATTGAAGCCTTGGCTAGATGAAGCATATGTGCTCATGACCACCATTGAAGGAAAACTGAATAGTCTGTAGGAAACACAGCAGAAAATGTAGGCAAACAGCGTGGGGCCATTGACAAAGCAGCTGGTCGAGCAGGTGAAGTAGGCGGAAACACAGTGCACTGCCAAAGTTGTTGTGTTACAGGTGGAGCTGAGAGGTCTTCGCGACAAGATCTCCGTGCTACGAGAGTGACTCGAGGGTGAGTCACCAGATTTATGTCCGGGGCCTGTTGGGGATGTGTCCCCTGGGGTAAATTTTGGGGTTAAAAGCCCAAGTTTTGGGGCTAAAGGCCCAAGTTTTGTATAAAAAAAATAAAGTCTCCTCATTTTGTGGTCACAGAGTGCGAAGATGTAAATAGTCAAAAAGGGTTCCCACCCTTCGTTTAGATAGTTTGTGTTGGCTTGATGAGATCTGCCGTTGGTCCATGGGCCATGGGAATCTAAGGGAAGAAGTAAGTAGAGTTCTAAGTAAGTTTTTGGGTCTGTGAGAGCTAAGAGCAAAGAGTCTTAGTGTAGGAAGAGGCTCTGTAGCTGAGTGCGTAGATGTTGGGTCCCTATAATACTAGTGATTACCCCATTACTATTGTAGTTATACCCCTTATTAATATTGTTGTGCCCCTATTGTCCCCATATTGTTATTACTGTGCCCCATAGAATCCCTCTATTGTTACTTTTGTGGCT